>VZUI01075261.1:0-18636 GCA_013401135.1 Cettia cetti
CGCAGCCGCCGTCCGGCCGCCAGAGCCCCGTGAAGGCCGAGCCCGAGCCCCGCTCTGGGCCCGGGGCCGAGCCCGCGGCGGAGCCCAAGTCCGAGCCGCCGGCCGAGGCCGAGCCCGGCGCGGCGCAGGAGAACGGGGAGGCCGCGCCCGCCGGGCCGGCCGAGCCCGAGGATGAGATTTCCTTCAGCGACCCCGAGGACTTCGTGGACGACATCAGTGACGAAGGTGCGGGACGGCAGGAGCCGCGGGGGCTCCGGGGGAGCCCGTGGGGAGCCGGGGCCAGGCCGGGGAACGCTCTGCCCCGAGCCCCCGGGGCTGGCTGCGCCTCCGCCCTGGTGCTGGGCTGCTCCGCATCCTGCGTGCGCCTCAGCATCCCAGCTGTGCTTCTTAAATTATGGGGTTTCTCTTGAGTTATGTCTGCATCGCACAACGCTGCTGTTCTAAAAGCTCCTGTTAAAGTGGTTCTAAAACCCCTGTTACACCTCAAGTGTGAGCTGCCCTCTGGGTGGAACCATCAGCTCGTCTCCCTTCCTTTTGCCTCCATTAGTTAAACTCAGCTGTAGAAACAGAAGTTCTAAGTGGTTGATGTGGCCGTTACAAACTATATTTCATCGTTCTTATTTATCCATGCACCCAGAATGAAATCCATAGGTAAATAAGGTTTGATGAGAGTTACTGCTCGTGAAGATGTGATGCACTTTGTGACAAGAACACAGGGAAAAATCGTTTCTGGCAGTCAAAAATGTCAGCCTGGTTTAGAAGTAGTGGGTATTGACTGCTTTAAGGTGGCAAAGCTGTTGTGTAACAGCACAGACAATAAATGTTTATACATGGGCTTGCCGTATGGAAGTTAGAACTCTAATTTGGTGGTTTTCACATGTGCCTTTCTGGATAAATTTTCTTAGTTTTTGAACAGCAAAAGCACTTGTTTGCCCGTTACTTGTTCAGCATTTGTGCTGTTTTAGGGTCGGTGTGAGTGTATTCTGCTGTAGGGTCTGTTACACATATCAAAAGTGGAAAGATGTTTCTAAAGCACAGGATTGTAAATCAGCCAGTTATTTCAACTGACAGTGGAATACCGGTGATACAGATGCGTTCTCGTGTTCCAGTCCTTTGTTTAGTTTGATAAAACAGTAGCCAGATATCCTAGATTAAGGAAGTGTTTGCTGTTCTCAGTTTAGCTGTTATAACAGCTCTTTGAACTTTTACATTTGTTTCTTAAAGAAACTTTGGCAAAATTGCCTTGGAGTTGGATTCTTTTTTGTTAAGTGCCTGCTTTGTACACTTTGTGTACACGTAGAATTGTTATGTTCAGTTCCTTCTTAGAAACTGGGTGTATTTTCCATTCCCACCTATTTTGTTAATTAATTTGGTTAACTTCTCAGCTGTATGAAATGCAGTGTTAGTGGCTGAATTACAGCATTTAAGTTTAGTCACTCTTGCTGGTCTGGCTTTCCATCTGTGTGTATTGCTTCTTGAGCTTCCTTCCTCCTTTCCCTTTATTCTGGTGCCTCCCAAGGAGAAAAGCAGCCCAGTGTGACCAAGCCAAGGCTCTCTCAATGCTCATGATAACACAGATCTTCAGGGCACCTGTGGGATGGACCAGCTGTAGGACTGGAACATCTCAGATCTTTTACTGCCTCTTCTTTTCCCCCAAGTGGTGTTGGCATGGAAGAACAGCTGATCCCAGTTACAGCAGAAGGGATTCTTGGACAACCACTTAGGTACCATGAGGCTTTAGTTCAGATAATGACAGTGGTCCTTAAAATCCTGCCGGCTGAAGATAGCCCTGTACCCACCACACCCTGCTTCCCTTCTGGCTGCAACACGAGCTGGCTGAACCAGCTTCTTGCTCTTTGAAGATTCCTTTGTTCACAACTTTGAATTTCAGGGCACAGTGTGGGAATTTGTTTTCAGTCTGTTACAGTTTTCATTCAATACAGGGTGTTACATTCCTGCTCAGGAATCTAAACATGCATTCCTTGGCCTATAAGGTCTTTTGTGAGAAGTGGCTATGAAAGAAATAACTAAAGGAGCCTTAAAAATTACCCTTTTGTGTTTTACTTTGGTTTTCTCCTATTGTAGACCCCTGTGGAAATGTCCTTTCATTTTTATATATTTTGTGTTGTTATTTGTAGTTCCTACCTGCACATGGAGATGATATTTTTGAGTGATAAACATTACAAACAGCAACATTTTGTGGATGCTACATAATCTTGGTAGTAATGGGCTGAATATTTGTGATTCATGTTGCCCCAGATCAATGGGAAGCTTCACCTGTAATAACCTGTTGAAGCTTAAAGTTGTCAAAAGCAACTTTTTAGTAGTTTGAAATTCAGAGTAAGCATGTTGCTCATAATTCTTCATTGCTGGAGATCTTTCCAACAATGTTTCTGGACAGAAAAATTTCTTGAATTACATAACCGTCAAAAATCTTTGAAAAATCAGCATAAAATACACCATTTTTAGTTTGTTTTCATATTTTAAGTCTTTCTACGTGTGTTTGGATATTTTTTTTCCTAGTCTGTGTATGCTATAGATAGTCTGACTCCAAATTTTATCTAATTCAAAAGTATAGTGGTGTGGACTTATTTTCTGTGTAGCCTTGTATTTTATAGTGATCTTCACATAATCTTAAAACTTACTGCAGATATTCAGGAATTAATATGGTTGAAGAATATCCAGTGTCAAAAGATGTGTGCTTGTCTTCACAAAGCTTAAATATGGCTTTCAGTGTCTTGTCTTGGACCTTTGTTTTTGTGCTTAATTAAAGGTTTAGATGGAGTGTGAGTTTTTAATTATAGTGATGCTGAGACATGCAGAGCTTCCAGTATGGTGGATACTTTTGAATTATGCTAAAACTTGTGTAATTTGGGAGGGAGGTACAGGTTACATTTATTTTTATCGAAGTCATCTGGTTATAATTTGGGCAAGAGGACTGGTCAGAGGTCAGGGAGTAAATCATGCATTTGCCTGTGCTATTGTCACTTTTGAGGACTTTGTGAGCCAGTTCCATCTCCCTGAAAAAAACTGCTAGTGCAAGTGTTGACAGCCTCAGTGTGTAAGGGATGCTTTTGAGAAAGACTTCAGGAGCTGGCTGCTTAAAATTTGCCATGAAACCACATAATCCTGCACTTAGGATGTGCTGTTGGGGTGTTGTACGTTCACTTCAGTTGTTTTTCTGACAGAACATTCATTCACTACCAAGTTTCTTAAATGATTCTTAAAATTTCTTGAAATTTGAAGTCTCTCTGTTTTCTTATTCTCACTGTTCTTTTCATCTTTGTCCTCCCTCTTTCATGATGTGAGCAGTGCCTCAGTTTCCTGTCTGTGCTGTCCTTGCAGAGCTGCTGGGTGACATCCTGAAAGATCAGCCACAGGAGGCAGATGGAATAGACTCGGTGATTGTTGTGGATAACGTGCCCCAGGTTGGACCAGACCGACTGGAGAAATTGAAGAATGTCATCCACAAAATATTTTCCAAGTTTGGTAAAATCATCAATGAATTTTATCCAGAAGCAGATGGAAAAACAAAAGGGTAAGTCATGATAACTAACTGGAAAAAAGGCTGAAACACAGCTCTGGCTTATCTTTGAATATTGGTGTCAATACTTTATGAGTGACCTCATAGTTCTTCTTCTACCTCAGCCTGTGCAGTCCTGACATCAGTCTCAGTGACTGACAAGTTCCTCAGGGAACTGAGAAGCTTAATAGCTCATTAGGCTCCACAGTGGAGGGTGGTGGGGATTAGTTATGGAAACAGTTTAGCTGGGTTTGGAGACAAATTTTAGTGCTACGTGAGTTTTTTCTTGGTTTTCTGCTATGGCAGAAGTTAAAGGTCCTCTTGAGCTAAAAACTTAGTAGCAATGGCTGGACTGTTTATTGCAAAATAGATTGTCAATATCTGTAGCATATATTCTGAGTGTTGGAGGAATCCATACTTCAGAAGGCATAAAAAGAGTTTTCTGGAGTGGAGGGATTGTTGCTTCTCCAAGATCAGCATGGAGATTATTCTGTCTCAGTGTTCATGCCTCTGTTTGAGACACTGATGGTGTTCAGGATACCCTTTGAGTCTGCTGGGCTCCAGGCTAGGTGTATTAAATGGCCAGAAGGAAGTTGAGTTATGTAATTGAAAAACATCAGTGATGCTTTGAGATGCCTGTGACAGCAGGTTATAATTGCTAAACTTGACCACTCAGCTGGGAAGAGCTGTGGGTACAACCTGCATGTTCCTGTCTCTCACTGTTCTCCTGGTTGTGGTGAGCTTGTATTCACTGCTGTGTCTGGCCCATTTCAGAAAGGATATCAGATTCATTGAGGTCAGGCCTAGAGAGCTAAAAAATATTTGTGAGCCTGTGGCCAGAACGAAAATTAATTTGCTTTTGACCATAATGAATTAGAGACAAAACAAAAAGTTATCTTGTAAATGTTCTGTGCTGAATTCTTAACTCATCCTCATTGTTTCTTCTTTATTTTGAGCCTGTTGTGTAGTCAACAATGCCTTGTACTTTGGTTTTCCTTCCTTGCAGGTACATCTTCCTGGAGTACATGTCTCCCTCCCACGCTGTGGATGCTGTGAAGAATGCAGATGGATACAAACTGGATAAGCAGCACACTTTCAGAGTCAACCTCTTCACAGACTTTGACAAGTGAGTGCAGTAATTGTGTGTTATCTGTAGATTTGAGGATTCTAATCCTGAGTGCTGCATGGAGTGTGACCAACCCAATTGCTCTTTCAGGTACATGACAATCAGTGATGAGTGGGAAATCCCTGAGAAACAGCCATTTAAGGATTTGGTAAGGAATTTCTGGAAAAGTGGAAGGAATATTCATCTTAATATGAAGTGGTTACTTCATTGCTGAAATGTCCATATGAAAATAGAAACAATGTGTTAATGGTGTTGTAAATAGCAGTGCTGGTCACATGCTCCTTTCCTTCATGCTCACTATCATGCAGTGATGGGAGGAACTTGGTGATAGTTACACATAGTGTGAAGCCTAATTTACTCTTATTATTTAAGAGTGAATAATAATTTTGGATGAATCATTTAAAAATGGACTTTCAAAAGAATCCTTTTATATTCTTAATTGAGGCAATTTTTGGTGTTTCTTACTTGTTGCTTTGTAAATAGTCTGATGGAAGAAAGAAGTTTGCTTTTTCTTTAAAAACCAAATATCAAATGACTTCTTGTTTAAAATAAATATTGGGCATCATCAAAATACCTTGAAAATCCACCTGTTTATGGTGTGCTCTCAGCCTCCAGCATCCAGTAACTGGAATTGTTTAATTTCACTTCAAAAACTTGTTTGCAGTGGTAAGACCCAAAAGTTTCATTCTCTGGTGAGACCAACTTGCACCTGCCAGGTGGATACTAATTTGTGGAACTTGTTTCCTTAGCCTTTGAGTCACTAATAGTCTTTTGCTGTGTTTTTCTCAGGGGAATCTCCGATACTGGTTGGAAGACCCTGACTGTAGGGATCAGTACAGTGTGATCTTTGAGTCAGGAGACCGGACATCCATTTTTTGGAATGACATCAAGGAACCTGTTCAAATTGAGGACAGAGCAGTGAGTGTCCTGGGAGTGCTGGAGATTGCTGATATGCTGCCAATCTCCTTCATTTTATGACATTGTAGCTTTGTAATGAAAAAAAAGAAAAAAAGGCTTTTTCCCATTGCTGAAATAATTTTATCTTCCTTGTGAAGAGTGGTGAAATCACATCCTTTAGAATTAGACTTAGCTACTTAGGTAAGAGAATTGTGAAGTGAACTTTATAAGAGTTTATAGTGGTATTTGATTTTTTATTTTTTTTAACTAGTTTATGATGCCCATTAGTTTCCTTCATCTCTCTGTTATAGGTGATTCAGAGATACCTGAGAATGCAAAGTCAGAGTTTGAGGAGCACTATTCATTCGAGCTGAATATGTGCTTATGTTTGCTGCTTCAGATGACTCCTTGCTTTTGTGCTGACCACAGAGGTGTTAAAGAGGAATAGCTGGTTTGGTAATGGCATAAAAAAGGAGAGTTAGTCTGCCTGTCTGCTGCAGGCACTGGACTTGCTGGGAACTGTTAGGACCCAGAAGCATTTTCCAGAATGACCATTGTGCATTACAGTAGGAGGAAGTTGGCTCTGGGATGGTGAGAATATTTACTCATCACCATGGTGTCTGGCTGTGGTCTGTATTGCTGAGATCTCTCTACCTTAGCTGTGTTGTTCAGAAATTTGAAATACTTACCCTTCTGAGAACAGGATATTCTTACCAAGGCTGGAAGAAGTAAATCCACGGTGTTAGGTGGGTTTAATTGTTATTACACAAAGAATATCACTGTACCTGACAAACATCTTTGGTGATCTGTAAGTTGGAAAGGTCTCAATGGACAATTTTCAACCAGAAGAGTAGGTACTGTACATTATGTGCATGAAATAAAACTCCACAATTATCACAGATCCTGAGATCTTCACTTAGTAAGGGGTTTTACAAAATGTGCTTCTACAAGCCACACATTAATTCTTTCCCTTTTAGGGGCACAGCATGAAGTTAAACTTTTGTGTGTACTTTTTTTTTTTTTTGAAATCCAGAGGTGGACAGAGACCTATGTCCGTTGGTCTCCCAAAGGCACCTACCTGGCTACATTCCACCAGAGAGGCATCGCTCTGTGGGGTGGAGAGAAGTTCAAGCAGATTCAGAGGTTTAGTCACCAAGGAGTGCAGCTTATTGACTTCTCACCCTGTGAAAGGTACAGAGCATCACAGTAGTTTGGGCTAAAGGGTCAAAAGCATAAGGCATGAGCAGCATCCTCCAAATCTGGAGTGCTGAAATTAATTTCTTAAGGTTTTTTTAACATTAAAGAGCTCTGGGGAGAAGGATAAAATAATTTCAGGACTGAGATGTATTCTCATTTGAGTTTTCAAGTAACATATTAGGAAGTAGTTTTATACTTTTTTGTATTAAAGAGATTATTTACCTTTCAGTGGAGAAACCCAGCATCCCTGTAATTTGGGTTGCATAAGATCAATGATTTGTGTTTGGTGTGAAACCAGTGTTATTCTCACGTCAAAACTATGTAATAGGTAACAGTGTATTTGGTGAGTTCCCCTCCCTTGTAACATCAATATCAAAGACTTGCACATAAATCTAGAACCTTCTCAGCCAGAGAGATACCAGGGAAACTTTCTCCTCCTTTATCATCCTGTTCTTATTTTTCCCCCGACCTGAAAAATCCCATTTGAGAAACAGCTGTTTAAAAGTGCCTGATATTTAAATACTACTTAGATGAAAACCTGCTGGTACTGACAAATTAGATGAAGTTTCACTAATGAGTTGGATTATTTCTTTTGTAGGTATTTAGTGACCTTCAGCCCTTTGATGGACACACAGGATGACCCTCAGGCTATCATCATCTGGGATATTCTGACTGGCCAGAAGAAGAGAGGCTTCCACTGTGAAAATTCAGCTCACTGGCCTATTTTTAAGTAGGTTGAGAAACAGAATTATAGTAGAGAGTTGTGGTCCCAGACTTCATGTAATAAAAAGGCAGTTCCAATTCAATATTTTTTTCTTTTCTTTCTTAGATGGAGTCATGATGGTAAATTCTTTGCTCGAATGACTTCAGATACCCTCAGCATCTATGAAACACCTGTAAGTTCCTGCCTTTTTTGCATCATGATGAGAGTAGAAAGTATGAGTGTAAATGTAAGATAGTTACTAACTTGAAAATTCATCCTTTTCTTATCTTTTAGTCTATGGGTTTGTTGGATAAAAAGAGCTTGAAAATCAATGGGATAAGGTGAGTCTGTTCCCTTGTAATCATAACTGTGCCCTTTAGCTGGAATCTTTTAGTCTGGAGATTTGTTACGGCAGGAGGAATCTTTAGACTTGCCTAGAGCAGAGAGCTTTACCTGTTGAGGTGGTCAAATTAGACAAAAAAGCAAAAGGAAATGGAAAACATTCCACTGGTTGATGAACACACTTGGTAGATTCTGTGCTTTGAAGTCCCCTTTGTGGTACTGTTTAATCCAGGGTCTAGCTTGGGAGTTCTGTTCCTTGCCTGCAAAACCAGACTGGAATGCAGTTTGTTAGGGAATATCTCCCTAGCAAGGTGGTTGTGCTGCTTAGAGCATTGTGCTGTGTCTGCACAGACTCCTGTGAGAGTTTTTAAAGTACATCTGTAAAGCAACAAGAAAATTAAGTGTAGCCAGGTGCAAGAAGATGGTCTCCATGGTAATTTAATAGGGTGTTTTTTATGTTTCTAGATCTTTGGTAGTTACTCTGTGTGTAACCCTTGATTTTTGGTGAGATGTACTGATGAGACAACACTGGTGATATAACAAATTTAAATAGCTGCTTAGAAATGTGTTTTGGTATTGTTATTAAATGGCCCAGTTTTGTATCTGTACCTGTCTTTATTATTGAGAGTTGATCTTTATCTGCAACATTCAGATACTATGAGGAAAGTGGTTTCTGCTTGTAGTATCTCTAACTGAAAATTAAAATGGCATGTTTTAACTTTGTTCCTGTAGAGACTTCTCATGGTCTCCAGGTGGTAACATAATTGCTTTCTGGGTGCCTGAGGACAAAGACATCCCAGCAAGAGTGACTTTGATGCAGCTGCCTTCTAGACAAGAAATTCGTGTGCGGAATTTGTTCAACGTAGTAGATTGTAAACTGCACTGGCAGAAGAATGGGGACTACCTGTGTGTGAAGGTAGACAGGACTCCCAAGGGCACACAGGTACATGGATTCTGATTTTATTGGGAAATTTGGAGTCTCTCTCATGCTTCCTTTTCTTACAATACTGCCTTTAAATAAAGGCAGTGTGAATTATATCATGTCAAAGTGATTTTTAATTTTTTTTCCATTTGAAGAATGTGGAAAGCAAAATGTATGTAATGTTTGCATCCAGGACTTGCTTTGACTTTAGTGGCCTCTTGGTCTCTGAGAGGTCTGTGCCTCACCTCTTCTCCTGCTCACAATTAAGCAGCTGTTGAACATCAAGTAGGTCAGGCTGCATAATGTGCCACATGTTCATCTGTCTTAATTAAATTTTATAACAGTGTGGAGAAAAAAAAAAAAAGCTTTTCTACAATTCTGAAGTTATTCTTTATCAGAACCAATTTGGAATGTTTTTGGTAAGGAGGCATATTGTATTTATCTGCTGTCATTAAAGGAATAAACCTTTACTCACTCTCATCCTGTGTCCTAATGGGCTAATTGTGGAGTTGTCCTTCTAAGCCTAGTGATAAAATTATTTACTCTGCTGTTTTTATGCTGGGTAATGAGCTGATTTTGGCCTTTACAGGGAGTAGTGACCAACTTTGAAATATTCCGTATGAGAGAGAAACAGGTGCCAGTGGATGTGGTGGAAATGAAAGGTAATGCCAAGTATTTCCTTACTTTAGAGCTTGAACTTTCCTGTAGCTTGTGTCTTTCTTAGAAATTGTTGTCAATATATGACATGATTAGAAATTTAACCCTTCAGAAAAGAGGATTTTAATCTCGCAGAATGCCTTATGTAAAAATGAGAAATCAAAACTTCTGTTGCTGTTCGTGCTTATGACTGACTTGAAAAATGACAGAACAGAAAATGTGCTATTAATCAAAATGGTAGGGCTGATAATGTGTTTTGTAGATGATGGAAGACTTAGAGCTATAGTTAGAAACACTTCCCCTGCAATTGTCTTATCAACCTGTGTTTTAAAAGAAAGTCTGTTAACTGATGGGGTCCTTCTCTTCAGTATCTTGGTTTTCTTTGGCAACTATTTGAAATCAGAGGTTTGTGTTGTCCTTTAACAGAGTTTTGGCTCCTCTTGTTACAGAAAGCATCATAGCCTTTGCTTGGGAACCAAATGGAAGCAAGTTTGCTGTGTTGCATGGAGAAACTCCACGAATTTCAGTTTCCTTTTACCATGTTAAAAACAACGGGAAAATAGAACTCATAAGTAAGTGAAGAACAAGTGAGAAATGCAGATACTGAACATTTTTCATGGTAATAGATGCACTAAACTGAAAATTACAGCTGTTTGTGATGTTTTGTGAGAAATTAGTGGGATTGATGCATGTAATTGATGGCATTAGATGGAGATCTTTTTCTAAACTTGCCTTGCTTCTTTTCAGAAACATTCGACAAACAGCAGGCAAACACGATATTCTGGAGTCCCCAGGGGCAGTTTGTAGTCTTGGCTGGCCTCAGAAGGTGAGTGCTGCACAGGTTCCTGAACACCACCACATTGATTTTAAAAGAGAAGAGCTACAGTATCTCAGCAAGAAGTGTTTGGTGTCCCTGTCAATGCTGATTGCTGTAATTCTGATAGAGCTGTGCAAAAGCAGAGCACAGATGCAACTTCATGATGTATCTTAGTCCTTTGCAGCTTTCACTTCCTATTTTTGCCACATCCAATGTAGAATGCATTTTTCAATGGAAAAGTGGATATTTAGAAACACCTTCCAGCTGTTTATTACTGCCTCTGAGCCAATCCAGTCTGGACATGATTGTGGCTCTTGTGATGCATTTGTTGTCATCACCTTGTGCCCTTTTATGGGCAGTACCTGCTAATGGCAGTGCTGCTTTGTGAAAGAATTATCAGGGAAGTTTCACTTTAGAGCAAATGAAAATTATTTTTCTTAACCAGTCAAGTGGTAATTTGCTTTCATGTGCTTTCAAACAAGCACTGCTGTTCATCTTAGAATTTTTTTATTTAATCTCTTCTTCACTACTGTGTCTAAGCATTTGATTGGTAAACTTTGGCTGTAGCTTGCCCAGAGCATGTTTTCACTGTGACTTTAACCCATTTTATTTATATTCTTAAGGGTCCCTGAACATAGAAACAGAAGTGTCATTCTTACATGGTGTTTTGTTTTATCCACCACATTTTGTTCCTTTCCTGTCACAGAGACTGTGACTGTCTCTTGAGAATTTGTTTGTAATGAGGAGTAGAGATGCAGCTTGTGAAATGTTTTTGAAAGCCCAGGCTGCTGGTGTGTAAAGCACTGGGTTTTCTTGCCTGTGCAGCATGAATGGTGCCTTAGCATTTGTTGACACGTCTGACTGCACCATGATGAACATCGCAGAGCACTACACGGCCTCTGACGTGGAGTGGGACCCCACGGGCAGATACATTGTCACCTCGGTGTCTTGGTGGAGCCACAAGGTACTGGTGCACCTCTTGTCCCCACCCCTGCTTGCTCTTCAGTGGTATTGGAAGGGCTGTTGATTAGGAGGAGAACGTGAACAACTCTTACTGGTTGAATGACTTAACTTCCACCACAGTTTTAAACGTTAATTTCTGAGCACTCCAGTGTTAAGTTAAAGCTTATTTTGGCTGAGCTGCTGCACTGCTCTTCCAGGTGGACAATGCATATTGGTTATGGACCTTCCAAGGCCGTCTGCTTCAGAAGAACAACAAAGACAGGTTCTGTCAGCTGCTCTGGAGACCACGACCAGCTACCCTGCTCAGCGAGGATCAGATAAAGGTAGGCTGTTCCAGGGACTTGGTGTGACATGGATTTGGTCTCTAAAGCGTGCTTGGTGTACTCCCTCTTCTTGAGGATGAGGTTTGTTACACAACTGCCTTTTGCCCTGAATGTGTGAATAAACAATTGCTGTGTGGGACCTCATTTCTGGGAATGTCTGCACATATTAACTGTATTATAAGTTCAGAATAGAAGTGGTTACCAGTTGTTCTTACAGTTAGGGTATGATGAAAGGGTATAAAGAAGAGTAAGTTGAATTTTGTTCTTCAGACTTTGCTAGTTGTATGTGTACAGAGGCACTTATGTGATCTATAAGCCAGGAGGCACAAAATTACAGTGAAGGGAAATTGCCTGTCAGAGAGATGTTTTTCAGAAGGGCATAGCCTGCTTAAGCCTACCAAAGGAGTTCTTAGAGAAGATGATGGTTGTAATTGCTGGTCT
Source organism: Cettia cetti (assembly GCA_013401135.1). NCBI lineage: Eukaryota > Metazoa > Chordata > Aves > Passeriformes > Sylviidae > Cettia > Cettia cetti. The sequence continues at coordinate 11,912 of VZUI01075261.1, forward strand.
GATACTCCAGTTGAAATAAAATTTCCTGTTTCACAGCAAATTAAGAAGGATCTGAAGAAATACTCCAAGATATTTGAGCAGAAAGATCGCCTGAGCCAGTCCAAAGCTTCAAAGGCAAGACACTTTTGAAATATATTCTAGATTAAACTCTTGTAGCCTATCCTTAATTTGTACTGATACATAAGTTACATTTCCTGTATCACAAGTGTTCATTTGATCCAGATAATTAGAATTAGTCCAGTGGGTGGTTCAGAGAGGTGCTGAGTCTGTACAAAGCCTGGAGAGGAACTGGTGTTAAGCAAAGGTGGTAAAATTCTGGAGTTCCTAGCATGTTGCTGCATTAGCCATGTGTTTAAAGAAAAGCTCTTTCAATTAGAAAAAAAGGACACCTCACCGAACAGCCTCCTGATTAGAGAAGAGGATCTTTTTTCTTTAAGTCAGTAGAAGGCGTTTATGAGAACGAAGTTTGACCCTCTCGGGGCTGGCTGGGTGCGGTTAACCCTTTCCTGCCCCCGCAGGAGCTGGTGGAGCGGCGGCGCACGATGATGGAGGAGTTCCGCAAGTACCGCAAGATGGCGCAGGAGCTGTACATGGAGCAGCGCAACGAGCGCCTGGAGCTGCGCGGGGGTGAGCACACCCACCCGCACCGGAGCCGCTCCTCCGGGGCCTCCGCCCTTCCCCTCTCCCTCTGCTGCCCGCAGAGCCAGCCCCGCGCTCTCTGGAGGGGTTTACACCTCTTTATCCTCCGTCGTGGCAGGGTTTAAGGGGGGCGAAAAGGCATTGGCTTCACCTTGGGATAAAGCTGTAGTAGGAGACAGTAACGCCTTGGTTATCACTGGATAGATTTCACATGTACTTGTTAGGAATTAAAGCACCAAATACCTCTTCACCTCTTGTTTCACTGCTGCTCTAAGGGCTGTTTCTGCCAAGAGCATCAAATCTTTCCACTGCTGCCCTGTTTGTTGTGTTCAGTGTTGGTGTTTTCTCCATTGCAGGGGTAGACACAGATGAGCTGGACAGCAATGTCGATGACTGGGAGGAGGAGACTGTGGAGTTTTTTATCAATGAAGAAATTATTACCCTTGCAGAACCAGAGTAATTAATAAAACTGTGGTAAGATAACTGAGAGAAACTCTCTGTCAACTATTGCTGTAGAGTTGATAATTTGCTTTAGGGGTTTAGGTCTGTCTATAATAACCTTGATACCTTTGACTATATTTGGGTCTGGCTTATGTGTTCCATACATGGGTGATCTTTTTATGGAAGGAAGAGGGAGAGAAGCAGCTTAGTGTATGGATTTAAACCACATGAGTTTAGGAAGAGGTGAAACACACTGATGTAGCCTTTTACCAGCTCAGCTTCTGAGATTGAGCTGTTTGTATAAAAGCAGAGTAACTAACTCACTTCTTCTTTTGTTTTTCTGCAGCTCCACCAGATCTTGTGCTGAAAAGAAGTTTGTTTGTTTTCCGAAAGCCTATATCAACTTTGGAATTCTTAATCCATATTCTTGCACTCTGGAAGGGTGGATGCACCAGATTTTCTCCATTCTGACACATTGTAGTGCCTTTAAGTCTTGCTGCCTGCTGCAGTGAGATACTGGAAAGGCGCTGCTTTTAAATTTATATTTTTTTTTCTAGGGTTTGATTATTATTTTTTTTTTTCTTTTTAAATCCACTACTACCAGTATTTACTTCCCAACTCCTTGTGCAGTCCTTACCAGCTGGCAGTTTTTGCCTCTTGCCAGTGAGGTGAGATTCACCAGTGCACCCCTGTCTCTCACACACAATGTTTGGGCTCCAGGACTCTCTCTGTGTCCTCAGGGCATGGGCAGCTGTTCCTTTGGGTTGGGGAAAAGTCACCAGAACCATTTTTCGTGTGATGTGTTTTAGTGTGCTGAAGCAGCACTACAGCGGGCTATACCCTCCTCCTTTCAGATTGTGAAAGGATGTCTCCCTCAAAGAGCTGAATATGGAAATAAAAGCAGACCTATACTAAAACCAGGCTGGCTCTGTGTTGTTTGTAGGGAATCTTGCCCTGAGTGATCAAAGTCAAACATCACCCAGTAATAAGAGTGTGTTTGCTGTATTGGCTAATGGCTCCTTTAGAATTTTTTCAAATCTTGGTTCCTCATGGCCCTTCTGGCTTTGTGTTGTGGTTCCTTGGTTTTTTACAATATGATACAGCTCATTAATCTGTCACACTGACCTGTTTGTGGTGGTGGAGAGCTTAGAAAATGACTGGATTCTTAAACCATTTGCAAACTGATAAAAGCCTTGGGAATGACTGGGTTAGTGTATCTTATTAGTGAAAACTGCAGATTTCCAGAGCACTGCTCTGTGCACCTGCTTTTTGTTCCCTCTTACAGTGCCTGGCTCCATTTCCAAAGCCCTCCAAGCTCACGGTGGAGAGCTGTACTCAGAGCTGGTGCAGCAGCTTCTCTGTGTTTATATTTGTGAGTAGAACAGGGAGAGAGGCTGGCCTGTTCCTTCCCTTGGAGAATGAGGATGTTCTGTCTCCTCTCCTGGACTGGGCAGGGAAATTTCCAGGGTGAGCACTCTTGGCTGCCTTTCCTTAAGCCCAGGGCTCACTGGTACAGCAGGGTGGGACAGCTCTGGGCACAGGACAGCCCCACTCAGCTGCAGCTGCCCAAGGCACAGGGATGTTCACAGCACTTAATTTGTCATCAGGTAAATTAATTTGCTGTGATGGCCAATGCACAAATGCCTCAATTATCTCCCATGTGCTCCTTTCCAGGAAGCTTTCAAAATTATTTTCCCATAAGTGGTCCTAACTTAGTTCCAACAATTCACTCTTTAACCAGCACGTGTTGTTTTTCCAAAAATCTGTGTTAATTTCCAGTTTTCTGCATTTGTTCATTCATTCATAATCCATGTAGACAGGTACAGTTGATTAAAGTTTACTCCACAGTATTTCCCAGCCTCATTTCTCAACTAGACTGGAAAGAAATACAAACTTTATAGGAAAACAATGCAGAGGAACATAGAGCACAACCAAGTTCTCCTGTGATTACAGAATGGTTTTGGTTGGAAAGGATGTTAAAGCTCATCCAGTTCCAAACTCCTGCCATGGGCAGGGACACTTCCACTGTCCCAGGTTGCTCCAAGCCCTGCACAAGCTGACCTTGGACACTTCCAGGGCTGGGGCAGCCACAGCTTCTCTGGGAAACCTGTGCCAGGGCCTCAGCACCCTCATGGTAAAGAATGATGGCTTGAACTTGCATAGCAAGAAATCTTTTATGACCCTTTTGTTGGGAAGAGCAGACTTGTCAACCATTCTTTGAATCACAAATGGAGCTGGAAGGTTTTTCCCCCTGTCTTCATGCAATGAAGTTTTAATAGGCTGCTGTGTTTTATTCCTGGCTGTTTTCTAAGTAATTAAATATAATGGCAGTGTTGAATGAATTGAGTTCTCTTCTAAGACGCTTCTCTGAAGCGTGGATCATCAGTGGAGGAAAAATACAATACAAAAATTGCATCCAAAATTGTTCCTGCAGCAGCTTTGGAAGCTGATGAGATCTTGTACTGACCAGCAGTTCAGGCTTTTTCTCATCTGGCATTTCAACTGGCATTTCTGACATCACTCCCTTCAATTACTTCATCTTTCCTCTTGTGTTTCTTACTTCACATGCTTTTTGCAAATTATGTGCTACTGAAATTGCTTTATGGGGATGGATTCAGTGAATTATCCTCCTTGCCAATATCTTGGAATAGCACCAGGAGGTGGAGTAGGGAGGAGAGTCCTGTGGATTGAATCCATCTGTGTGGCTTTGAGTTCTCTGCCACTGCTGCTCAGCCTGTGCCACTGGAAGGATGGCCAAAGCAGCAGCAGGTTTGTAGGTGCTGTCTAAAGCTGTGTATGCTGGGGAAAAAGCTTCCCACAGCACTTGTGCCTCCACTGAGTGCCCTTAAGAGTCCAGAATTTGGGTGGGAAAGGAAACAAACTGTAAGCTTTAAGATAGTATCTTGGTTTTGTTTAAGTATTGTATTAAGTATTTTTAATGATTGCTCTAAAATAGCAGGATTAACTGGACCAATTCATATAATCCTGGGCTAGTCTTCATTCTGTCTTTATTTTGAATTTGTAATAAATATTCTCATGACCTTTTAACCATCCACAGCCCTTAATGCAACTTCACAGAATGAATTTTGGTCACTTGCTATGCTAAGTTTTAACTTCTTAAATTCTAATATTTTTCATTAAGCCTTGCTGTAACTTTTATGAGCTTTGACTCCTTTACTGTCAATAAATAATGAACACAAAGGGTGATCTTGTAGGGTTATTTTAATGGGTTGTAATGCATGGACTCCTGGTGTTCCTGGGCTCCATGGTCCAATCACGGAAAAAAATCAGACTTGTGCTATCTGTGCATGATTTAAAGCAAAAGTTGTGTATAAGTCATCTGCAGGGAAAAAATGCAGTAGGGTGAGTGAGGCTGGGTCACCTGGCAGGTGGTGGTGGTGTCACAGTGATCCTCATTGTCCCCATCTCTTTGGGACCTGAGTGACAGATTCACAATAAGCAGCCAAAAGCAGCTGGGATTAGAGTCCTGCCAGAGTCCTCACAATTCCTGCAGGGCCTCAGCATCTCTGTGTTGATCCCAGTATGAGGAATGCTTTGAAAATGTAATCCTCTCCCAAGTTTTAACCTCCAACCCTGTGCCTCTCAGTTAAACTTAAGTACTGCTCTCACAGTGTGCTGAAACAGGATTGGGGCAGACACAGAACCCTCTGCTCTAACTGGAATTGCTTAAAATAAAGTCAATAGTATGTGGAATACCTTGCATTCCTCTGTAATGCAAGGAAAAGCCTTAGTACTTGGTGTGACCTGCCTCCACATGCTGCTCATTTGGGTTTGTTTTCTTACCCTCAGTGCCTGGGCTCCCAGATGCAGTGATGAACTGAACCATTCTGGAGTCTAAGGCTGTCCAAGAGACTTGCATGGTCCCCTCCACCTCCTGTAGAATTTGGGATTATGGTGGACAGGATAATATTTTTAAATGCTTTCAGGAGATGTGGGAATGAGCTGCTCATAGCAGTGTACCTCAGCTCTGTTTAGAGAGGTGATGAAACTGCAATTAACTTATTCTTGTGAATATTAAAAGCTGTCCAAAACTAGGGAGTTCACCTGGTACCCTGAGATGTTCCCAGCAAAGAAATGCTCCTTTACTGCTGCTGGAACTACTCAAAATTGTCAATTACTGCTTGAGACTGGGAGCTGTTGGTGAAACCCTCATTTAATTGGTACATGGCTCGTTATTGTGGAGATAAATCTGGTTCCTATAGAAACTAGTTGCTTGTGACTAGTGGGGCTGTAGAACAAGCCTGTTTTGATAACTGCTCACTGGGTACAGAATCATTCCTGTGCACTATGAAATGCTTTAGCAGCATCAGCTCTTCTGCCAGGAGCTGCAAAGGGGATGTCACTGTGTTTTATGAGAGTGAAAACAACCATGGAAAGGTGAAAATAGAATTTGTTATTACCCGAAGTCCCAAAGGCAGTTCTTGGGTGGAATTTCAAACACCGTCTGCCAGGCACACAGCTTTGGGGCTGTGCCACAGCCACAGGGAGCGAGGGCCAGAGCAGGATCCCAGCTTCAGGGGACCCCATTAACCCCACAGCAGCATTTCCTCTGAGGCTTCACCTGTACATTAAACAGGCTCAAATGCATGCTCTTGTCAGTTATTAATGCTGACAAAGAGGTTGTGCCATTGTGTTTTAAATCTTGGAGTCGATTTTTGTCTGTGTTTCAAACAGAGCAGAGTGCTTCTGACTGATGGAGTCATGGCACGAGGCACTGGCACTTCACTGCTGCTTTATAATGGCTGCAGTCCTGTGCTGAATTCCAGATGAATTCCAGCCCCCGAGGAGCCCTGCGGGACCTGCACTGATCAGGGCCAGCTTGCTCTGATCTGGTTGAGCAGGCTCATAATGATCGTTACCTGGGATTAAACAAAATGGGCACTTAGAGAAACGAAGTTCCCTGTCTTTGTCATGGATAACTTTAATCGGTGTTTGGGGAGCACCAGGGGAATCTGTAATTGTGCTCAGCTCTACAACCGTGGGTACCACGGTCCCAGACCTGAAAGTTGCTGTTGGCTGCAGCAACGACACGGCTGAGCTCGCTCTGCCACCTCCCCTGTCAGTCACTCCGAGTCCTGCTGTGCTAGAGACAGAAACAGAGGCAGAGGGAGGAAGAATTTGTCAAGTACAAATCGTGGGAGAATGAACTGGTTTAAACTTCATGAACTTCATTAAACTCTCTAGGCTTTAAAACTCTAATGTTTTGAGTTTGATCAGCAGAAGAGATGCAGCAGGAAGCTGTGACTGCACCTGGTGCTTGCCCAGAGCTGAGCCCTGCTGCAGGGAGCTCTGGGTGGCCTCAGCACACAAAGGCCACCCGTGCCAGTGTGTGCAGGCGGGGCTTGCCCTCAGGGGTGGGGGAGGAGGGAGCTGCACTCACTACCTGCAGGGGGGGACAGCAGGGCACAGGTGAGCTCTGGGCTGTGCCTGGCACAGGTGAGCTCTGGGCTGTGTGTGGGTACAGGTGAGCTCTGGGCTGTGCCTGGCACAGGTGAGCTCTGGGCTGTGCCTGGGCACAGGTGAGCTCTGGGCTGTGTGTGGGTACAGGTGAGCTCTGGTGCTGTGCCTGGCACAGGTGAGCTCTTGGCTATGCCTGGCACAGGTGAGCTCTGGGCTGTGCCTGG
>VZUI01075271.1:0-11988 GCA_013401135.1 Cettia cetti
AAAAAAACCAGTCCAGGGAACTTTTCTGCTTCAGCTAGCTAAAACTAACTAAAAGCAAAAAGATCTCTGTCCCACCGCTGTCTGTGCCTCTGATGAACAGAAGTCTAGACAAGAGAATGTGTGGGAGTCAGGCTGTTTCTCAAACAAACTCCACGCTTCTTCTCTCCCTGGTTCACTCTCAGAATCAGTCTTAAAGGTACAGAACTCAATATACAGCACAAACAGAATGGACGATTGGGGGTACAAGCATCATAAAGCCACCCTAGGACACCTACCTTAGCCCCTAGCACTTTTGAAGCGCTGCTCCATCCCTGTTAGGCCCCATCCCATCATTTGTAGGCCTGCCCCAACTCTGATTGGCCCTGTCCCACCCATATCACATATTCCTCCCCTAGACCTAACTCTGCCGCTACCCCTAACTTCGCCCCTATGCCTCTAAGGCCCTGCCCCCATCCCTGATTTGCCTTATCCCTAACTTCTATCTTCACTCCTAACCCTTAGACCTCGTCGCTATCTCTGAATTGTCCCTCCCCAACCCTAACTCTGCCTCTAAATCTCTTAGACCCCCCTCCACTCCTATTTCTAACTCGTCCCATCACCAGGCCCTAACTCTGCCCAGTAACCTTCACAGGCCCTGCCAAGCATCTCTCTTGGGCCCCAACCCTAGCTCTGCCCATAACCCTAACTCTGCCCCAAACCCTAACTCCACCCCATCCTTTTTAAGCTCTGCCACATCCCTCTTAAGCCCCAAGCCATCATTTGTAGGCCCCGCCCCAACTCTTATTTGCCCCACCCAATCCCTACCCTTACCTCGCTCCTAACCCTAACTCTGCCCTATCATTTTCAAGCTCTGCCCCATCCCTTAGGCTTCACCCCATCATTTGTAGGCCTCGCTCAAACCCTAACTCAGCCCCAACCTTCTTAGACCCTGCCCCTAACTCTGACTGGCCCCATCCCAACCCTAACTCCATCCTTATCAGGCCTCACCCAGCATGCCCTATAGGCCCCTCCCCAACCATAATTTCACCCCTAACTCTCTTAGACTCTGCCCCTATTTCTGACTGGCCCAGTCCCTCAACCCTAACTCCAAGCAGTATTCTATGTAGGCCCTGCCCAGTATCCCCTATAAGCCCTGCCCCAACTGTAATTTTGCCCCTAACTCTCGTAGAGACTGCGCCTATCTCTACATAGTCCCGTCCCTAACCCTAACTCTTTCCAGTATCTCTCTTTTGCCCCGCAAAGTATCCCTTTTAGGCCCCACACAGCTACCCTTATAGGCCCCACCCCACCCCTACATTCACCTCTAACTCTTTTAGACCCCTCCCCTATTTCTGATTGGCCCCGTCCCCCAACCCTAATTTTACCAAGCATCCCTCTTAGGCCCCGCACCCACACCTCCACCATGTATCCCTTAAAAGGCCACGTACCCTATCCCTAACTCCACCCCTAACCATTTTAGGCTTTGCCCAGCATTGTTCTTAGGCCCTGTCCCTACCTCTAGTTTTGCCCCAACCAAAACTCTGCCCCTATGCCTCTTAGACAGCACCCCTGGCTCTGCCCCCAACCCAAACTCCTCCCCAAACCCTAACTGCACCCCATCTTTTTTAAACTCTGCCCCACCCCATTATATGTAAGCTCCACCCCAACCCTGATTGGCTGTGCCCCTATCCCTAGCCCTAACTCTTCCCCTAGCCCTAGCTCTGCCACTACCCATAAGTCAGCCCCTATGCTTCTTGGGCCCTGCCCAGTATCCCCTATAGGACCGCCTCAACCCTAACTCCACCCCTCACTCGCTTAGACCTTGCCCTTATCTCTGACTGGCCCCAACTCCAACTCAGCCCACTATCCTACTGAAGCTCTGCCCAGTATCTCTCTTACGCCCTGCCCGGTATCCCCTATAGGCCTCTCCCCATCTCTAACTTCATCACTAACTAGTAGACCCCGACCCTATCTCTGGCCCTGCCCAAACCCTAACACTGCCCAGCATCCCTCACAGGCCCTGCCAAGCATCTCTCTTGGGCCACTCCCTTTACTTTTGCTCTGCCCCTAACCCTAGCCCCGCCCTGAACCCAAACTGCACCCCATCCTTTTTAAGCTCCGCCCCATCCCTCTTACGCCCTACACCATCATTTGTAGACCGCACATCAACTCTTGTTGGCCCCACCCCATCCCTACCCCTAGCCCTGCCCCTCACCCTAGCTCCACCCGAAACCCTAATTCCATCTCCTCTTTTTTAAGCTTCCCCCCATCACTCTTAGGCTCTACCCCATCATTTGTAAGTTCGCCCCAACACTAACTCTGCCTCTAACTCTCTTAGATGCCACACCTTTCTCAGACTGGCCTCATCCCCCAAACATAACTCCGCCTAGTATCTCTCTTGGACTCCAGCCCGTATGCTCTACAGGCCCCGCACCAACACTAACTCTTCCAAGTATCTCTTTATAGGCACCGTCCCTTATCCCTAACTCCACCCCCAACCCTCTAAGGCCTTGCCAAGCATCTCACTTAGGTCCCAGCCCTACCCCTAATTTTACCCCTAATCCTAACTCTGCCCCATGCCTCTTAGACCCTGCCCCTACCCTTAGATCTGCCCCTATGCCTTTTGCTCCTACCCCTAGCCCTGCCCCCAACCCTAACTCTGCCCCTAACTCTAACTTTGCCCCTAACTCTTTTGAAGCTTTGCCCCATTTCTCTAAGGCCCCACCCCATCATTTCTAGGCCCTGCCGCAATGCTGATTGGCCCAACCCCCATCTTTTTCCCTAACTCCTCCGCTAAACCTAACTCCGCACCTATGCCTCTTGGGCCCTGCTCCATCCCTGACTGCCCTAGCCCCAAACCCCTATCTCTGCCCCTAATCTCTAGATGCCGCCCCTATCACTGATTGGTCCCACCCCAAACCTAACTCTGCCCAGTATCCTACATAGGCTTTGCCCAGTATCCCTCTTAGGCCCTGCCCAGTATCCCCTATAGGCCCTCACCCAACCGTAATTTTGCCCCTAACTCTCTTAGATTCTGCTCCTAACTCTGATTGGCTCCATCCCCCAACCCTAACTCTGCCCAGTATCTCTCTTAGGCTCTGCCCATTATTCCCATAGGCTGCGCACCAACCCAAACTCTGCCAAACCAATCCCTAACTCCTCCCCTAGCACTAACTCCTCCCCTACCCTTAACTCTGCCCCTATGACTATTAGGCCCTGACTGGCCTTGCCCCAAACCCCTATCTCCATCCTAACCCTTAGATTCACCCCCATCACTGACTGGCCCCACCACAACCCTTACTCTGCCCAGTATCCCTCTTAGGCCCCACCCCTACCCCTAGCTCTGCCCCAATCCTAACTCCACCCCTAACCCCAACTCTGCCCCATCCTTTTTACGCTCTGCCCAGTATCTCTCTTAGGTCCCACCCCATCATTTCTAGGCCCTGCCCCAACCCTGATTGGCCCTGCTCCTATCCCTATCCCTGTCCCTACTCCTCTAAGGCCCTGCCTGCCTGAGCTGGACCCCAACACCCTAGCCCCTAATGCCTAAGCCTCCTTGTACTTACCTGTGAAAGGTGACCTTAGCCTCAGATGGGATGGCAAACTAACATGGGAGTTGGGAGTGTTCCTAAACACCTAACCCATCACTTACCTGCACACTACACAGGAGTAGACAAGAGTGAGAGAGAGACAAGAGTGAGAGACAAGAGTGAGAGAAAGTTAAGGACAAAAGTCAAAGTGCTGCAGGATAACTTAAAAGCACCAGGCATCTTGTCAATTTACAGACACCACCTAGAGTCTAACTGCAACCTGCATTGCAAATTTCAAGTCCCTGGGACTTATTCTATTACACCTACACCCAGCTATGCAGCAGGGCAGATGGGATGACTTATTCTGAGAACTGCAAAGATGGATGCCCGAGAACCCTTTGCATTCTCAGAAGTCCTTATCAGCCACAATGGATCATTGCGATGTACAGCTGTCGATAACACCTCAGAATGAGACCTGAAAAGACATCGGATGGGATGTTTCTGAAGAGAGATGAGATTTTGATGCCTGTCCGAGCTCCCGAGTCAAAGGTTTGACGGTATCAACGCCTGACCAAGAAATAGAGAGATGTTAAGAACAATGCCTGGCATGTCCGACAGGCCCCTCGAACACCTAAGGTAAAAGACATGCCACATATGACACCCAAAAGATACAGAGTGCACAACAGACAAGTGACACAACACACACCAGGACTGCTCTGCCCTGTGCACCTCAGCATTGTGAGACCTCCCCTTGATGTGGCCTAAGGGGTCAATCCTGGATATCCCCATCTTCAAACCTGACTCAAAAATCCCTCCTGGTGACTCCTTATTCGGCACCCGCTTTCATCCCGTCTGTGGCTCATAGGCCTCCCTCCACTTATCTTTCCGATATCCAGGGACAAGAATCCACGTCAGGTGCGAAGGAAGGCTGACTTGCCCTCTAGGAAATTCCTGCTGTCACTGGGCTGCTGTCTCTTAGGCAGGTTCCATGAAGAAAACCAGACATCAAAGCATGATCTTAGCAGATCTGTTGTCCGGTCAGTGCGGATGTCTCCGTGTAATGCCAGTGGACCACCTAAAACACACAAACAATAATGGATGCTTAGAATTGCACCGGAAACACTACGACCCTTATCACACAAATATAAAAATTTAAAAAGGAAAACTAGAAAAAATTCCACCAAGAAAAAACCAACTAATATTATCCATTGTCAAACTCCCAAACAAAAATAACCCCATGTCCAACCCCTTTAAAAAAGTTCCAAAACACATACCCAGAATCCCTCCAAAATTTAAAAAGATCTGCCTCTAACCAGATAAAATGCAAAAAATCCGTGTCTTTTGAACTATATAACTTCAGTAACCTAACACATCAAAACCACAAAAATTTAAATCCTTTGACAACACTAGTATGCCACATATATGCTAATCCCGTTACCACATACAAAATTATGGCATGGGAATGCCCCATAAGTTCTGAGGGTCCAACCCTGAGAGTTGGCTGAATAATAATCAGTGAGACAGCATGGTCGAGAGTGTCTTGGAAAATTAAAGGAGTTTAATAAAATAACTGAAAAGGTACAAAATAAAATACAAAAGCTGAGCACAGTGATAGATCCGTCATCTGCTAAAACACCTCAAGAATGCCCCCGGGTTCCTTTGTTCTGTCCCCTTTTCTACCCGATGGTTGAGGATGGGCCTATTGGAACTCTCCCAATAGGAAGGGGTACAAGTTTTGATGAGCAGCTACGAGGTCCAACAGGCACTTCTCTCCTGTCATTCAGCCAATTAACAAGGGAAAAAGAACTTTCTAGCTAAACTTCCTAATACAGAAATGCCCACTCAAGAGTGGGGGGTGCATTACTACACAAAATCAAAATGTATTTCTATTACTAACATAACAAAAAATTCACCATTTTAAACTGTAATAAAACCTAAAAGCACCTAATTAAAAATAAAATTAAAAACCCCCATTATACGGACTGCAGCTGCCGCCGAGAAAGCCGCTGCTCCAGCAGGCTGGGCGGCTCCGTCCCAGGAGACTCCGTGCCCCGCGGCACCAGGCTGGGGGGGGCCCGGCAGCACCCAGCCTTCGTGCCCAGAGCGAACAGAGCGGCCGGTGCAGGCACAGAGCTCTGCGCCGCGGCTCCCGCCTGCAGGAGCGGCAGAGGTCATCTCAGCTGCCCACGGCTAACCCCAGCGCGGCTATGGTAGTCCCTGGGGGCACCTCAGCTGCGACATTCTCCCTCACTTCCACCATTCTGCCCCAGGCAATGAATGCTATGAGACATCTCTTTTTACAGACAATAATGGAAGAGGAGTTCCTTCCCTCAATTTAAACTTGTCCTCATAAGCCCCATTTTTTTTTTCCTGGGGGCACCTTGGAGGAATTGGCAACATGAAGCTGGAAAGGAGAAAAAAAATCCCCCTTACAAACCCACACCTACTCACCTACCTCTGCTTCCCAGCACAAATGTTTGTGCCTCGGTATCTCGTGCCTGGTGACTTAACAGAGATACAACATAACCCCCGGCATCCTAGAGTCCTAAGCAGTCACCGCTGGTCAGTGTAATAAGGAGTGAAGTGGGCTTCACATACAGTCCGAGATTTCTTTATTCACGTCACATAACTCGAGTACAGAGCAGAGGTGAAGACCATGAACAAAGCCTGTACCATGGGTTTTAAGGGACAGAATCAGGGTGGAGTTTGGGGTCAAAGGGGCCAATAGGAGAAGACCTGTGAGGGACACAAAGGGAAGTTTACAAAACATAAAACCAAGAGAGAGGCTAATATGAAGAGATTTATTTAAACATACCAATGAAGCTTCAAAGTATAGGGGTTTCTCCAAGGGGCAGTCCAGGCAGGCGCTGGTACTTGGAAGAATTGACAGGACACATTCAGGAATAGGGGTAAGTATCAGGGAAGACAGACTACCCAGGCTAAACTACCACGGCCGGAGCAGGGCAGGGGGGTGGGGGGGTGGGTAAGGAATAAACCATAGGGTACTAAAACACAAAATTACACACTGTAACATCTCCTCCTTTCCTGCTGAGAGAAGGGAGATGGAGAGTTCAAGGAAATACATGAGAAAAATAGCTGAGGTAGGTACACAAAACTGTACAGAAAACAGTTACACTAGCTTACAGAGGAATTCTGAGAAACAAAACTTTAGACAATTAATATAAGCCTTAATTTCAGAAGAGTTATCATTTTAAAGTCTTTTGGGCAGATTCTTTTCTTTCCTTTCTGGGATCTCAATTTTCTTTCCTTCTATTTGGTTGGACACTGAAGAACACTTCATTAGTATTTCTCAAACAAAAGATGCAGCACACACAGCAATTGTGGACAGATAATACTTTGACTTAGGTGGTTGCCTCATTTATCTTGGCTGCTATTCTTTCTGCAACACAAAGCTTAATTTACAGGTTAAATTCCTTCGAGACTTGCATGAAATACTATTTGGGTGAATAAGACATACAAAGAAATGACATTGACATATTTAAGAGATACAGGGCACAAATAAGCAAACTAAGATGCAGAACAAATCTGAAAGCAGAACACATAAGGGATAAGGGAGAGGAATTTCCTTGTTCCATCATTAATGCAAATACAGGAATAAAACTTCTTATTGATATACTGAAAAGAAGTCAAAATAGTTTCTTTTTGTAAAGCAAATTTGTCACTAGTAATAGGTAAATAAATACTAAATTACTTATAATGGTGTGGGGATGCAGAATTTGATTTATAGGTTTTAGAGATGAGTTTAGGATTTTTTATTATAACTTTAGTGTAGTTTTAGTTACCCTGATTTGGGCCTCCTACCTTGCAATTTGTTACTATCATAGTTTGATAAGGGTTTCTATGACTACTTTGGTCTCTGCCCAGAGACTGCTCCCCATTGGTTCTTTTATGTATTCTTTTTCCCTTTGTCCATCATAGAATTTACATCCAAGGTCAGGTTGCCCTCGGAGAAGATTCAGCCAGCAGTTGGCAGTGTCTTTTGAGACCACTCCCCAATTTACCTCCGATTTGTTATTCGTTGGCATTTGTTACTTTGTAAGGTACCATTGGTTGTAAACTTGTAACCACCCCTTGTACTCCTTCTAGACAAAACCCCCCTGCAGCCCAGATTCGGGGTCTCTCTGGAGGCACCGGACCAGAGGCAAAGGAGTTCCCCTGTGACACCCCAATAAACCTCTGTTCCCCGGATGCCTCTGAGTCCCCTTTCAAGCCACGGCCGTGACAGTGTAAGTCAAGGTACTGCAGAGCCAAGAATTCACAAACAGATCTTGTTGAGGCGTATCAGAGCTGACCGGGTGGTCAGCCCAACACCGGGCTCACCAGAGACAGATACGCACCCCAACATAACCAAAACAAACAAATTGCAATTTTGAGCTAACTTTAAGTGTTTCTGGTGGACAGTATTTCCTTAGGGTAAATTTATAAAAAGGCAAAGTGGATTTACTGAAGACTACTAATTACTTGTTGCAGGGTTATTTTCTCTAACCTTGTTTTTCTCCCAGTAGTCACAACCATCTTATTAATAATTGAACAGGAAAGACTTTGATTCTAAAGCAAATGATTCACAGAAACAAATCTTAGAGGTGAGATGCAAAAAATAGAAATGAGGAATATGGGTTGCTGGCAAACTTTAGAGGAACAAATAAAAGACTACTGATAAATTATAAAAGGATCCTCCAGACTACAATATGAATAGCAAAATGCTATCAACATTATAACAATAACTTTAAAACCATAAACACAACTTATAACAGCAAACAGTTTCAACAGAAAAGTGCTTCTGCTGCATGATCTGTCTTGAATCAGGGCAACTCTACAGGTCCAGCAGTCTTGTTTCATTTGGATCTCTATCTTTTCTTTTGCACCACATGAAAATCTTTGCTGGATCTTTTAGAACTTTCACACCTGATGACTGTGACCTGGACCGGTCTGCCTCACCACAGCCACACTGATCTCTGTTTTTTCTTGCAGTCTCTCTCTTATATAACACAAAGCTCATAAACTAGATTTTTTTTTTTTTTTCACAAATTAAGATCCTTGAGATATGTTCCAAAAGTCACCTTAACATAAATCAAACACAATGTCTAAATACCAGGAATAATGTCCTTCTGTGGGGCTCCTTGAAAAAGAACATTAGCCAAGGCATAGAAGAGTATGTTACAAAATCTATTTCTTACTAAATAAGAAAAGAGAATTCTACTAAGCTAAGATATGTTGAAAGACTACTTTAAACATTCTGCTTTAAATCAATAAAATTCTAATTGTGAAATGTGGGGTTGTGTTTCGTGTCAGGTAAAAGAAGTTGGCCTGTGCAGTTGTAATTGTAAAACATGTCGAACAAGGCCATAAGACAATTATAAAAAGAATGAGTTTTAATGAGCAGACAAACAAAAAAGGAAGCATGAAAAAGGCTTTTAGATAAATATTTTGCTTGCTTATAAGTGAGTAATGTGAATTTTAGAGTTTTCACAATATAAATTTCAAATTTTCTTAACATGTAGGATATAAGAGTGAATTATTATTATAATGATTTGAAAATAAAATTATTTTAACCTTCAAGTTGCATTGTAACAAGAAGTTTATAGCTTAGAATATATAAAAGAGTTGTGATCACCTAAATAAAAGAAGGAATTGAGGTTATCCCCAGCTAAAATTGAAGATTCTGGAGAGCGAAACTAGACAATCCTGAGCAGGGAAGCTAGACATCACCTCCACTAATTTGCCATCCTAAAAGAATAAAGCTGAATATCACCTTTAAAGATTTATGATTCCAGAAGGGAAAATTGGACCTCACCATCATGGATGCATAATCCTGAAAAAGAAAGCTGGATTTCACCATCAATGCTGTTTTGCTTCTGAAGAAGGTAATCTGGACATCGTCATTACTAATTTATAACTTTAAGGTATAGAAATTAGATGTCACCAATAGGAACTGATTACGATGGAGTATAGAAATTGGACTTCACAAATAGAGACTAGAAGGAAGCCATAAAAAAACCTGCTGAGAAATGCTTATGAAAGTGTTCAATAAATACCCACAAAATTTGGTAGTCAGCGTGCAGTTGGAAAGGAAACCCCCACTGTACCCAGCGTGCTGCTTTGCTCATATTTTACCATTTGAAATAATGAATTAATAAATCGATTGCTGCTTGATATATTGGCCGAGTCAAGCTCTTCATTCTTAACATAATGAATTAACACTTTATAAAATAAACTTGCTTAACTCAGAATAAATTTTACAACAGAAAAAAAATTAATGAAAGATTAAAACCCACTCTGATAACTTGCAGAACTACTTGGGCACCTGGCTTTGTATTACAGCTGTGATGGTTCCTTTTCTTTTGCCAGTATTATTAAAAGGTCCAGTGCTGTCTCTAATGACCTAGGTGTCAGAGGACTTCTAATGAATGACTGCCCAGTAAAAGCTGTATTTTGACTGGAGCTTGGGACATGGACTAAACAATTTGATTGATTGATTTGGGCTAGGGGTAGCGATTTTACTGCCCTGTTTGTCCCAAGGTATCAGGTGTCTCAAAGAAAAAGTTAACAAAGATGGGGTGCGGGGGGTGGGGGGGGCAATGTCGCTGTTGTGAGGGTATCGCACTGCTGCGTCTGTAAGGAGACCTGCAATTCCGTCCCCTCCCCGGGAAAGGAGAGATAACAGCAACTGTCTCCTGAGGCGGAGTCAGTGGAATCAGAGGCGGGGAAAAGGACAAGACGAGAGGGAAAAGCGCAGGAAAAGCTCCAAAAGGCACCCGGAATGGCTGGCTGCTGGCTGCCCCCGCTTTGCCCCTGCGCACCCTGGCCCGGTGTTCCGCAGCTGCGCTTGCTGTTCTCTCTGCTTGGCGTGGCTGTGGCTCTGCCCGCAAGTCCTGGCTGCTGCCGCACTGGAGACTGCCCTGCTGCGGACAGGGGAGACTCTGGCCCGGCAGGTACTCTGCCGCCCCTGCACCCCCAACTCTTGCCAAGCTGTGAATCTGATGTTCCGCACTGTGCCCGCTGGCCCTGCAGCGGAGCCGCACTGCGATACCGCGCCACTGCCAGCTGTGCCAGATTGTAGCCCCCCATGTCGGTGGCTTGCCGCCGCGGGGATCTCAAAACTGCTGATGCAGTGCGCCCAACCTGCTGCTGTTGATCATGCCAGTCGTGCCTCCTGCCTTTCCCGTATAAATTTAAAAAGAACTTTTAAAACCTATAAACACTTCGCTGGCACTTGGAAGCTTGTTAATCCGATGCCTCTCATTCCCAAGAAGCTCCATAAAAATCATGGGGCAAGTATTTAATAACTCCTTCTGGTGGCCTTGTTTTATCTCTTCAAGTTGGAGTCCCTCCTGTTAGATCTCATCTACTCATATAGTGTTTTTTTCAATATCTTGTCTTGTGTTTCTTGGTAAAAAAAGTTAGCTTGGTTGTATTATTCCAATTGTACAAGTGCCTTTCCAGTCCATTGTTTCCCACAAATTCAAGATATACTTTCCGGAGCATCCCAGTGTATTATGATGCTTGGCAGGTTTTCTCAAATTTTTTTTTTAGATTTTCTACCTCCTGGAAAGGATGTCTTATGCTCCCATGGCACCAAAGTAACTCTGATTGTTTTACTATACAATGATTGTTTTTAGTCACGATCCAATATCCATTTGGATACCAATTAGTTGTAGAGTTTGTGGTATATACTATTTTACAGGGAGTCTATTTTACTTTGGTTTTAAATGTATTCTTTTCTCTTTGGTACAAACATATGTTTTTTACCCCTGAATCTGCTAGTACTCATCCTTCAGGATGGTCTTTTGGTTTGGTAATTTTATTTATTTATGCCTACATTAAGAATTAAGAGCTTGACTCAGCCAATATATCAAGCAACAATCAATTTATTAATTCATTATTTCAAGTGATAAAGTGTGAGCAATGCAGCACACTGGGCACAGTGGGGGTTTCCCCTCCAACTGCACACCAACTACAAGTTTTTGGGTATTTATTGAACATTTTCATAAGCATTTCTCAGCATTTTTTTATGGTTTCCTTCTAGTTTCTACTTGTGAAGTCCAATTTCTACGGTCCATTGTAATCAGTTCCTATTGGTGACATCTAATTTCTGTACCTTAAGGTTATAAATTAGTAATGATGATGCTCAGCTTTCTTTTTCAGGATTATGCATCCATGATGGTAAGGTCCAATTTTCCTTTCTGGGTTCATAAATTTTTGAAGGTTGTGGCTACGCGGAACTGGACCGGACTGTTGAGGTAGTTATTCTCTTTAATGAAGCATCAATCTCATTACCGAAGTAAAGGCAAAGCAGCAGCTCACAGCACCCATGTAGCAGCCAGCAGTAGCAGCAGCAGCAGCCCCCAGTAGCCCAAGGTAGCCACCGCAGTAGCTGCAAATTTTTCTGTTACAAAGCATCTTAAGGACTTTTCAGCCAATAGTATATTACTAAAACTTACAGACAGTTGTTTTAACC
>VZUI01075274.1:0-29907 GCA_013401135.1 Cettia cetti
ACAGAAACTCAATATACAGCACAAACAGAATCGACGATTGGGGATACAAACATCATAAAGTCACCCTAGGACAGTAGATATTAAAGTGAATGAACTTAGATGGTCTGTCATATATGGGCTGAGACTCCACTTCTGCTGAAGAAATGAGGGAAGTCCATTACCTGTGTGTTACCAAATTCTATACCACTGATCCTTGTATTTATCTTCTATTTGCATAGACATGAGGTACATTTAGATATGTAGATTCACTGGTCCTCCCAAAGTCATTTAGGAAACCTCTGGCTAATTGGAAAATGGAGTGCAACCTTACTCTACCTGCCACATAAAATGAATTGACTTAATGAGGGGCTTGTGGTTAAACAACTGGATACTCCCTCTTTAGTTCAAGAGGGAATTATAGTATGAAACGAAAAAAAAAAATTAAAAGTTTCAGAGGATTTTCGCCCCTCCTTGCTGTTTGTTTTCTAACCAGCTATTAATTTTCATAAAGTAAAAATGAGAATAAATAATGTAATTAAAAATAATAGTATGTTAATCTTCTATCCCATAGGTCCCGTTTAATTGCTTGAAGGGTCATGCATTTTGATCTGATACTTATTTACTAGGGATGATTGCTTAGCCACTTATTGTATTAATATTGACAGATGTCCCAGAGAGATAATAAGTGAAAGCATATCAGTACTTTGCAGTCATTTAATGTTAGCATATAATGCTACTTAATACATGTTGACTTCCACATTTATCTTCTCTGGTGAACAGAGGAACAGCATGAGAGTTTTTTCCTGACTTGATTTGATTTTTCCATCAAATAAATAAAAAATGACAAGGAAATAAGTTTTCTAAAATGACAAACTTAACATTTCATTTCACCAGTGGGAGAAAATACAACATTAAAAGGCTAGTTTGTCAGGTGCATTTTTAGATGATTACAGATGGTTTTAGAAAAGTTTTTCAGCACTAATATGATATCAATTCTCCCCTCAAAGGCTGTAAATAATTCAGAGTATTAGGGGAATGCAAGTTTTCAACAAAATTTCAGTTCTAAAAATTCATGGGGAAACGAAAGAAACAAAGACTGATAAAGTCATAAATTCTACTCCTATAAGGAGTGTTGTATTCTTCCACAATATTTTCTAAAGCATCTCCTGATATTGATGTGAAAATACAAAGTGACTAATCTTTACAACTGTCCTTTACCAGTTCTCTCACTCTCAAATGTGTGAAGAATTTTCAATATTTATTTTTTAATGTCAACAAATTGCAAATAGTAATAGTAGTAGTAGTAGTAGTAGTAGTAGTAATAGTAGTAGTAGTAAAAAATAGAGGAGGAAATGTTTAGTGATTTTCTTGAGGGCTGTGAACTAGTATTGAAACATATATCATACAGGTGCATGTTTCTGACATACAGTTCATCTGACATGCGATAACAAAGCAGTATGAATATATGAATATAAATACCTGTTTTAATATGCATCCTTAGCAACTCTCCTCATGCAGGAATACCTAAATTAAAATGGTGCATTCTGAAAGTTTTCCAAGAGCTTGGTATTTATATGACTCTTCTTTGATTGCTGTTGAATTTGAAAAATGTGGCTAAAAATGTTTAGAGATGTTGGCTTGTTGCCTAACTGATGTTGCCTCTGATATACCTTTGCTGCAGGGCTTGTAAAGTTTTTATCTTTTTTTAGCTGGGAAAGGCAGAAAAATATTAAATATATTCATATTTCCGTTAGGGAAAAAAAACCCAAGAGGGAAAAACAGTCTTTATCTAATTGTAGTGGGTTTGTTTTTTTCTTTCTTCACACATATGCCTGCTTTGTTCCACACCATCTCCAGTCTGGCCAAAGTACTTCCATTGCCTTTTAGAAAGCATAGGCTGTTTCAGTAGATAGAAGCTACTTTGCTTTACTGTATCTTCCTTACAAATTCAAGAATTCCCACAGAAACATAAAAAATGCTGAGTTGTAAGGGATACATCAGGATCATCGTTCAACTCCTGGCCCTGCATGGGCCACCCCAAGATTCCTACCCTGTGCCTGAGAGCGTTGTCCAAACACCTCTTGAGCTCTCTCAGGCTTGGTGCTGTGATCACTTCCCTGGGGAGCCTGTGCCAGGGCCCAGACACCCTCTGGGTGAAAAGCCTTTTCCTGATACCCAACCTAAACTGCACCTATCACAGCTTCATGCCATTTACTCATGTTCAGTCACTGGTAACCACACGGACGAGATCAGTGCCTGTCCCTCTGCTCTTGCTCATGAGGATGTTGAGGACCACAGTGAGGCCTCCCCTCAGTCTCCCCCAGGCTGAACAGACCAAGTGACCTCAGCCACTCCTCTTGCAGCTTCCCCTCAAGGCCCTTCACCTTCCTCATGGCCCTCCTTTGGACACTCTCTAACAGCTTCATGTCATTTTTATACTGTGGCACCCAAACCTGCCCCCAGCACTGGAGGTGAGGCTGCCGCAGTGCAGAGCAGAGCAGGACAATCCCCTGCCTTGCCTGGCTGCTGATGCTGAGCCTGAGGCACCCCAGGACAGTTGGATAGAAAATAACAGTCTGCTTTTATTCACTACAGCTCTTCCTTCATCTATTGCTGCAAAATCTGCAGTGACTCAGGAGCATCATGAGTCACTGTCATTCTCTTTAGGAAATCTGCATCAAATGAGACCATATACATTGAACTTCATATCACACTGTGAATGAACAGAGTGGAGTAAATGCACTGAGGAGGTTTTCCTCAGTGCATTCCAAAAAGGTTGGTTTGGAATGGGTCAGTATGTGAAAAATTTATTCAGCAAATGGAGCCATGGTTTTACCAGGCTCACCAAGCACCAGAATGGATTGGATCCTCTACCCAACAAGTATGGACAGGAGCACAGACTGGGAGAATTTGGGAACTGTAAGGTTCAGCCTTTTTGTTCGTTATTGAGCAAGAGCAAAGTATGTTAAAAAATGAGATATTTTATTCACTAATTCAAAATATAATCTGATTGAAACCAATCCCAGAAGA
Source organism: Cettia cetti (assembly GCA_013401135.1). Taxonomy (NCBI): domain Eukaryota; kingdom Metazoa; phylum Chordata; class Aves; order Passeriformes; family Sylviidae; genus Cettia; species Cettia cetti. Next base: position 3,010 of record VZUI01075274.1, read on the forward strand.
AAAACACTCTGTGTTCATTGTTAGGAGCTACATTCTTCAAGCTAATTGTTCTCTTCCCATATCAGCTCCTTATGCCTGTGAGTACTTTTGATCACCTTTGTTTATGAGGAATAAGAGACAAATACGACAATTCTAGATTGAAAAAAAATCTCCAGAGCTCAGAGGGAGGAACTCCTTTAGATGTGTTCTGACTGCTGAGACAAGCCAAGGTGTTTAACTTTCTCATGAAGATTAATAAGGTCTCCCAGGGGTTAGAGTGCATTTCAGAGAGAAATTTGGATATTTTGTATCGGTAGTGACCATTAGGGATTGTGTTAGCTGGGTGGTGGTTTTAAAATCACAAGAATATTTATTTCTCTGTAGAAACTGGCATTTTCAACAAGATGCTCTTCAGTTTTATGCTGTGGTAAAGGAACATATTTTTACGAATTGTATACAATAATTACAAAAACGCAAACATATAAGCTATGATCTATAGCTAGAGGTTTCATGATTGAATTCTTTATAACTTATTCTGTGGCTAAAAATGAGTCACAGACCATGAACACAGTGATTAAAAAAATTATAATTAAAAACATCAGCAGTTTGGTTTTTTTTCTTTTCCTTTTCTTCTGTCAAGCTGTTCAGCCCAGGGATTCTGTACTTATCAAGATCCATGACTAATTGCACATTTTGAAAAATGTCCAAATGAAGTTTTTTTTTTATATTGTGATGGTTGCATCATTCAGCGACCTGTAGAAAGATTTGCATTTTTAACATAATTGGAAGCAGGCCTGAAAGTGTTGGCTCAATCTTTGCTCATTGAATGCTGTAGTCTCCTAAACAAAATGTCTGGGTATAGCTGAGATCAAATAGTTAAAATAGTAATGGTGAGATTTTCTTTCTGTTTGAAGAAGAGTAATAAATAAATAAAAAACGGATGTGTGGGATAAAGTTGGCTTTGTATTTATTCCTGATATTTTGTTCACATTTGGAGATCAAGTATATAATTTTTCAAAATAGCTTTCTGAGATTATACAGAAGCATTCAAATTTTGGGATTGCGTTTCTTAATTCACAAGTTCAGAATTTTCTTTAGTCAGCTAAATCTTTATCCTTGCTAGCCTTCTGGCATTACTCCCCCTCTTCTTATTTAAGTTTTGGTTGGGTTTTTTGATTGATTGGGTTTTAAAGTTAATAGTTTTGACAAAGAGCTTCATGTGAAGAAAACAATTTCAAACTAAATCTTATTAATATGTTTTGTTGTATGCAAAATATTTTAGAAACTAAGAAATACATTTCTTTTCAACCTGAGATGCCATTGTTTAAATAAACTCAGTAGTTCCCTTTTGTTTCAAATAAAATATAAAAACACTTTTACTGATAGATGTCCTCTTTCTCTCTCTCCTTTCCTTTCCCAGTTGATAACCACATTATTTTTTTAATTGGCAAGAGTGATGTCGCAACTGATAGTATTAATATCAATAAGGGTTTAGAAAGCTAATTGACCACCACAGAAGAATTGCAGTAGTAGTCCATTTTATGGTTTTATTAGGTGAACGTAATTTCTTAAGCTATGGCCCTTAGAGCCCAAAGCTCACATCAGTCATTTCCATGTTTCTCCATATTTTTCTATTTACACACTTTAAATTTCTATGAGTAGGTACTTTTTCCAAACAGAAGGAATTCTGACTGAGAAAGACTGAGAAAGCAAGTAGAAAACCTCCTGGTGCTACAGAGACATGAAGAGTCATTCGACAAGGAACTACGCTTATTAAGTAGACAGAAATGACATTTCTACTGTAAAGATGTTCTGCATTATATAGGGGCAATTCCATTCCACTGCTTCATTCCATTGGTTAGACTTGAATCTGGTGTGGCTTAAGCAGAAGCATTTAAGGTTCTCATGTCTCAGTTGTTTTACATGTAATGTTCTTATGGAAAACAACAGAAGACTCACACCAGGAGAAATCAGTGTTTGTAAGCTGTAGCTTTCAAGATGCAGAGCTGTATTTCTTTCTGTTGCGTTTGGGAGCAAGAATTGCAATCCTGTTAGAAGACTTGTTTCAACTTACACAGTCACTTGAGCTTGGACTTTTACATGACTGATTAGGCAAATTCAAATTAATCAGTAAAAAACATATGACTAACCCTAGAAAAATTATCAAGAAATTCCCCTTATTTTTTTTAATGTGTCATATATGATTTTTATAGCTGACTTTGGATAACTGTTAAAGTTTAAAACAAAAACCAAACAGATTAAAAAAATAAAGTATTGTTACATTAAAGCAATAGCAATATACATGTTGTGTCACAGAGTATGTAGTGGTCAGGAAAATTTTCTATTGTGTTAGAAAAAACAAAAGGAGGAATGAAATAGCTTAGTTGCACTGATGGAGCACTGCTCTTTGCCATTCTATTCACAGAATTTCCATTAGCAGTTTTACCATCTTGCAGAAAAAACAAGTCTGATTATCTTCTGGCTAGAATCTAGGACATGTGGCATGTAGTCCCAGGAAAGTTATATTTTATGGCATGAAAACTTTCTCCTGCTAAGTGCAGGAGCACTGCCAACAGACTTGTGACTTGACTGGTAATTCAAAGTACTACAAAATCAATTTTGGTACCATGTAATAGCAATCAGGTCTCATTTTTATATTGTGTTTAACAAAATATTAAGGATTTACTCCATCTACAGTGTTTTAATGTTTAAATAGATAATAATTCCTCTGTGTTCATTAACCAGAAACATTCATTCAAAGATTTAAAGACTTTATCTGAGAACGTAGAATTCTTTAAGATGCAACTAAGTACATTTGTAAAATGCTTTTCTTTTTTTTAAAAAAAAAAAGACAAAAAAAATCAACGAACATCCCCTTTAAATTATTTTGGACTTTTTCTACAATTTCAAGCACCTTGAAAGTGATTCATAAAAGCCAATTAAAAGCTAGCCTGTCGGCTCAGCAGGAGGAACTCATATATCCCTTTCACATAATCCTCGCTGGGGTATGATGAAATGGGCAGAGGTAAAGGAATAGCAAGTTTCTAGACTTAAAAGTGATAAAGTATCTAGTTACTCCTCACAGGAACTGAAGGGGAAAAATCAATTATAATGTCTGTGCATCTAAAAATATGGCTTATACCTCTGCATGGTGCATTATCATCAGAGCTGAGCAGAGAAGAGAGCAAAGAGGGAATGGGAGACTGAGGAAGTGTTCACTAGAGGATGCATTAGAAATTCAGCAGGCTGAAAGCAATTTCAGTTAGAAAGGAAGAAAGAAAAATGTTTTGATGTTAATTCATTCATGCTTCTCCATTTGACTTGCAGTCAGGTCTATCCACTTTGTAGCTCAGTGAGAACAGGTAGAAATTTTTATGCCTGATTCTGATTTCTCTTACTGTTGAAGCAAACCATAAATTAATCCAATAAAATCAGCCCAGAAGTACTTACATAAGATTACTGTAAAAATCAGACCCCTTATATTTCTGCGACATAAATATGTAGGATTTATGGCTATTTCCGACACCCATCAAGTCTTTGGACAGAATTAATAAATGCAATTCACAGTAGTTGCTGCAATAACTGCAAGCAGATTTATTCTTGGCTACTTCCTCTTCTAAGAGGGGAGTCAGGTTTCACCTTCCCTTCCTGAGGAAGATATATATGTCTTAAGAATACTTTTTTATAAGATGTGCTTTGTTTGAATTCTGGATGAAAGGGTCTTGGTTTTCATAGCAGGTCAGTCTGCCCAATTACAGCAGATGGTAAAAGGCCTGCCCTGACAATCACACCTACTCTTTGCTTATGAGCACTGCAAGCACTGTCTGCAAAGAAATGACAGTGCTTCTGCTCTCCCTTTGCTGCAGTCAACTGCACTTTGCTACTACTCTTTAACTCACTCTGAAGTTAAGTGTGAGCAATTCATATAAAAAATTCAAGAGATGCCCTTCTGTGATGGCCAGAAAAGGCATAAGGAGTTATTTTAGATACCAACACCTTTCCAGTTAAAGCCTACTCCATTTTCAGCACACTGTTACAGTAGTAGAAGGTGCTGAAGTGCTGCTTATCACGGCTGGCTACTAGATCTTGTTTCTTGTGATTTTGGGAATTCTTAGAGAATATACACCTTTTCCTCTGCAACATAATTTATCTCCCATTTTCACACTTCATTCACCCCTCATCTGCAAAAAGAGAAGCTTGCTACCTTCAGAAATCTAGCAGAGGAACCTTTTGTCACAGAAAAGAGACTGCTAAACCACGGCCTTTTAAAGGTAGAGTACAAGGCTGCTGAACTGCAGCTCTGAAGAACCAGCAGCTGCCTGGAAACACTGTGCTTGTGGCCAAACTGCCATAAATGCCTACTTTTCCACTGACTTAATTGGCACTTCACCCAAGCAGAGCAGGATTCATTCTTTCACACTTTTCTGTTCAGACAGAAGGAAAAGGCTCTGTTAGTTGCCTTGATGTAAACCAAACCTTTGTCAGTTAACAGGACCTATCAATTTGTTCAGTTCACCTAGTTAAGGCAAAATCAGAAAAAAAACTTCAGTTCCTTTTATTGCATTAACTGAGCTGCAGACAGCTGTCAATAGAAAAGATCTGAATCAGTGTATTTGACAAATATTTTGGACTTTAGCATTAGGGTCACAACTGAAAAGACAGAAATATATCCCTCCATAGCCACCCCTGCTGTGAGAAGCATCTTCTAATAATATGTTTACTAGAATTTCAATTCAACAACCATTTTTCCCCCGAAGTTTGTGCTTTTGAATTAATAGAAATATTTCAGTTGTCATACGTTTATATTGTATAACATTATTCAGAGACAAAATTTTGACCCACCTATAACAATGTTAGAAACTATGCAAAACCACATTTAAGCAACATTTATTGTTTTAAAAGCTCCAGAGGAGCAAGGTCTTCATTTGGGGTCAATTACTGCAGATTAAAGCTTTGTTGGGCTACACAATTTGGTACTTAGTAAGATCACTGAACAGAGACCCTCTAAAATAAAATGTTTATTTGACCATGGCCTTGGAATCATATGAATTTTTCCTGAGACCATTTTCTAGTTTCTATTCATCACAGGAAAAAACCCCAAAACCTCAAACTGTAAACATTAACAACTGTGTGCAGGGGTAAATGTCTGAAACTGAACCAATGAACCTTCAAGCAGAGCCTGCTGCTTGCTAGCTGCAACTGTTGTGGACCCCTTGTAAACTTTGAGAACAGCTGGTCTAAAGAAAAGTGGCATGTCCCAAATACTCCAGTTACCAGAGACATGAAATACAAGAGGCTGATCTCCCATTGCATTATTTAGCTTGGGAAAGTGTAGAGCTTGAGGTTCTAAAAAGAAGAGCATGTGGTGGAAAATCAGAGTTCCCAAATTAAATAATCTTCATAAGAAGAGGGGAATCTGAAAAGAAGACAGTGAAGATCATAGCTGGAAGAAAGATCCTGGAAGTGATGGAAAATCCTTAGGATCAGGCAGTTTCATGGACACAAATACTAGGCATGGAGAAAAATGCTGGGGGCCAGCCGGAGGTCTCAGCTGATAATGCCCAAAACAGGTGACAGCAAGCAGCAGCACGGCAGGAGCTGACAGGACTCTGTGCCAGCAGGGACCTTCCTACTGGGAAGTACAGACCTAGCAATCTAGAGACGAGTGAGGGAGGGAGTGAATACCTGCTATCATGAATACCTGCTATCATCAAGCAAAATAAAACCTTGAATATTGTTGACTCTTAATTAATTCCCCAGTAGCAACCCACCCATAACACAAGCAGTGTCAGAGATGGGATGCAGTGAAACTTGCTGAAATGGCATCAAGGGATCCCTCCAGCAGCAGTTTGTGTCAGTGTGAGTGTGCCTACAGGCAAGTGGCAGGTGCACAGCTCACCACCTTGTTGGGCTCTATGGATCCTGGAAGGGAACCTCACCAGGGATTTAACATTCTGGTAACCCCAAGGCCTCTGTGGCAGCAAGTGCAGTTGTTGGGCTTTTAATTCAGTGCATTTGTCTGCATAAGAAATGAAGAAAAAACGGAAGCTGGTCTCCAAGCTGCAATCAAAGTAAACAAAGCAGAATGAAACTAACATCCTGGTGCCCTCTATATTAGTAAGCACATAAATATTTCAGTCTTTGGTATAATTTAATTTAGAATTTCTGTCCACTGTTGACTTCTCAAGAGGCAAGAGGATGCTCCTATTAGGTGACCAATACAATTTTTCGAACAGGACAAACTGTGAGGTGGTATTACTCAGAATTTATACAGAGGGTTATATTTTGTCAAACAGTCACACATGTAGATGTGGAAAGCAGTAGAAACAGACAAACTTTGGATTAGTAAACATAAATCCACAGCATCCATATGTGGACTGTGCGTAGATGGCCTGAATTAATTCAAATATTATATAAAAAAATATAGAAAACAAGAAAGGAGGAACAGAAGAAGGATGAATTATGTGTCACAAGGATGAATATACTAGGAAGTTACTTAATGTAGGCGTGTTTTCATAAATTAGAAAGCAAACACATCCAGAAGGGTTTCATAAGCCATAATTTTCTTAAGAACTGGTAAAATGAGAAGTTCAAGCGCGCTTCTGTTCTGTGGCTTAACATATTTTCTCTGCATGTAGGGAAACATAAGCCTTGATCATTTGATGTCCCTTGATGTTTTAATGATTTCTTGTTTTGTCTGTAATATTTCATTATTTGTTGTGCATATCCGCTTGTTTTTTACTTCAGGGTTTCAAAAAGTTACAATTTTTTTGATTTGTAAGTAGTTAGCTGTAAAAAAACCCCCTGGCTGTTATCTTTGGAATTGCATTATGTTTTCTAAGATATAAAAGCATATCTGTTAAAGCATGGCTGGTTCAAACATGACCATCACTATTTAAGATTCTGCCATGCATTTGTATCTGTGACCACAGCTTTACAGGATGATCCCAAGATCATTTACTTGAACCCCTCCACAGATTATTGCAGGAAAAGAAAATATTAAATCCATTATGTCAGAATCAGGGTGATTTAATGGTGAGTTTGGTAATAGCTCCTCTTAATATTTTTCTATGCCTCAGAGACCAGGAATTTAGGTGCATTGCCTCAGGGAGGATTATTCGATTTTTAGAATGCTAATATGCATCAGAATTCCCCTTTTTCTGTCTCCAGTTGAGTCACATGAAGAATGGTGTCCCCATTCTTAGAAAGGAGGGCAATGTGTTTAAATAATAAGCAGTGGGAAATTAGTTTATGATTCAATAACAGATTTGGAATCTGTGCTAGGGAGCCAAAAGCAGATTAGCTATATCCTTAACAGGAAATATTGCCATAGAAACTGAGGGAATATTTTCTAGCTGCTAGAAGCAGAGACATAGAACTTTTTTTAATTTTGGGGGGCTTTCTGTTATAAAAAAATCCTTGCAATTTCAGCAGAAGCAATATCTGTATTCTCTTGAGATTTATGCCTTTATTTTACATTTTATTCTTTGTGATGTACTAACCTCTATAAACTTCCCTGGCCTGCAGAAAGTCTAACTTCAATTCATTACTTCATCATAATAAAACTTATTTCAAGGTACATTAGGCTTCTCCAGGCAGAACACTCATATGATACGTTTGTTTCAAACAAACAAATGAAAAAAAAGTGGTGATGGGAGGGACATTTTTTCATTCAGCACTCAGTGAGCTAAAACTCTCTCAAAAACCTCCTGTTGAGTTCAGAGCTACTACCTCTGTCATGCTCTGCTTAAAATGGATTGAAAGGGTAAGAATAAAGAGATTCATCGAGTTTTAAGGGAGAAGCTGATGTCAGAAAAGTATATCAAAGAAAAAAAAAACAAAAACAAAAAAAACACAAAACAATTCCAAAAATAAGAAAAGGTATAAGGGAAATTTCACTGGCAGTTTTTTCCTGGTAATTACAGGAACATGAGGCAGAGCCCTCAAAAGAGTACAGTGTATTTATACACATGTATAAGAATGGAGGTGATATCTCCCTTCTGTCTTTTCTCGAAATGTAATTTTTACCAAACAAAACAAAACAGCATGTTTTAACCCCAGCTGAAAAGTACCAGGCAGCCATTTCTTCTATGTCCACCATGTCCAGTGGGATGGGGAAGAGAATTGGAAAAAAAAGGGTAAAACCCAAGGTCTGAAATGAGAACATTGCTAATACTCGTACTAATACAGGAGGATAAAACCCAAGAAAAACAACTGATGCATAAAACAATACTCATGTGCACCAGCTTTGCAAAAGCTTGAGTACAAGAATGATTAATGTAAATTGATGAAGGATAACTTAAAATACACAGAAAACCATGTTGGATACCACTGGAGCACAGTAGTTTTCCTAATCCAAAATATCACTTTTAAGAGTGCATTAATACAAAAGGAAATGAGGACATTCAGACAATGAAAGCAAACAAGTGGAAGATAGGTTTGTTAGCTAAAGCTCTATACTGCATCAATTTTTGAATAGGACAAAAAAAGGAATCATACATTAAAGAACCCTTGGTAATGTGACAGTGAAATAATCCCTTCAGTTAGGAAATCTATCCTCATCTTTTAGTGCTATGATCTAAACCGAATGCTCCTGCCTAAATACCCATGCATCTGTGGTAATAGAAAGATGAGAACTTTCTCTAGAAAAATGAATAAATTTCACTGTCCAGGACAGCTGGGTGAAAAAGGAAATGCCAAGCATATGGCTCAGTTAGACAGCAAATTTAGTAGCACAATTTATCATACAACTGCTAGGCATTATTTTATACACAGCAAATATGGTACAACTGTTACAAAGACAGTATCAGCCCATTTTTGGACTTATATTTCCCTAATCACTTGTAGTCGCAAGAATTAGAAAAGGGAAGTATTTTTACATCAAAGATAAGCAATTTCAACTCATTTGTAAAATTATTCCTCCTAGTGAATTTTCAGTCCTATCTTATCAGGAGGCATTTCTTCCTGCAAATATCTCTATAATGCACAAGAAAGTCTGTCTGGGAAATCGCAGCAACTCAGATCTAATCCCTTGATCAACTGCCTTAAATCACTGACTTTTTTATATAAGCAAATTTTAAGGAAATAAATAAAAGGTCCTTTCTACTTTGGCAAAAATTCCCTATCCATACCACCCTGGTTTTCTTTGTTCTTCGCTCTTACAAAGTACTAGGAGCCCAAGAACTAAGACATAATTTCTTGTCAGTCCATTATTTTCAATTCTTCAGTGTATGGTACTGCAGGTACCTTTAGAAGAGATACTGCTCTCTTTTCTTTATGCCTGGAGTAAGTTTTTGAGGAGGTAAATACCAATTAAGAAAAGTGGAAAAGAACTTCAGTAAAAAAGTTTTGCTTTGCATGCCTATATGTTTTATAATTTTATAAGACTAGAATCTCATTCTAAGAAAAAAAAAAAAAAAAGAAGTAGTTTTGTGTGTGTGTGACATTTGCAAATCACATTAAGTGAAATACTAGAGAAAATATTTTATTTTTAGAAACAATACCTATCAGATTATGGCATACTTGATATCTCATAGTAGCAGAGGAAGAGGAGGTGAAATATTCTATAATCACCTTCTCACACAGGTTGCCACCAAGCTGCCCATGTGAATTGTGTAGAGGATCAATAGATGCACTGAGTTCCTTTTCTGTGAAATGCAATCTCACCTTTGGTTTAAAAGCAAAACAGAGACATACAGATGCACAAATTCTCCAGCCATTCACCTCCATTCTTTTTAATTGAATGCTTATGTGCATTGGTCTCTCAGCACTCTACTGATAACAAAACTCCTTTCAACTCTCTAAGCTATCAACTCTGTTTCTAAAGACACTGCATCTTCACTGGGATCCTTCTTCAAAAACTATCATGGTTTAATTTTTTCCCCTTTTCTTTTCTAGCCCTGTGTAACGCTCCAAAGATTTTTCTTTCAGCTTCCTAGAGAGGCAGAAAGAGGTTTCTCTATTTCTCTTTTTCCTCCCCTGCATTGAGATAAACTTGAGTGGCAGCCAGTTGAGGGGATTAAATTGGGACAAAAATAACTTCAGATCAAACATTTAGCTGATATCTTTCCTGCTAGATTATCAGCAGGAGATGTGAATATATGTTTTTGGGTAAGTCACTGTTCAGCAAGCAATCTGCTTTTTATTGCAAAGTGACTATAAAAAATTTAATAACTTGTAACACCTAGCAAATGCACTTAAAAAAACCCTAGGATTTGCTATGGTGCTAGAAATACAGATAAAAAAGTTTCTATTTATTATTTAAATTAAGTTTATGCTAAAAAAAATGTCTGTCCTTCAGTGCTGTATGCAAGCCTCATTCTGCACAGAGAAGACCTGACACAGCGTAGGTCAGGTCAAGCCACACAGTAGGAGCAGCAACAGGCTCTCAGAAGTGCATGGGCTGCTGGTTTCTGTCCTGACCTAACTGGTCACAGGGAGTAGGAGCCAAGGAGAGGGACCTTTCACTGCAGCCCTGGCCCTGGTTCCCCTGAACAAGTGGCCCTGCTCGTGTCCTTCCCCAGGCATGAATGGGGCTCTGGGTAATGGGAGAGCTGGCTGCCCTGCACTGGGCAGGCACAGCCTGCCTGGGACAGCTCCAGCTGCACCCGAGGGGAAGGGGGCAGTCATTGCCTGCCAAATCCTGCAGCCAGTTGTAGGAGCCTACAGTGCCTCACATGAGCTTGTTTTAAAATTGAGTGGTCATGGCCATGTGAGGGCCATTGGGTGCTAATGAAATTATGTCTGTCATTACTCACAGAGCCCAACCTCCAGCTTCACATTGTCTCACCAATGGAGTTGAATGGGTCTGAGTTGAACACACAGAGAGAACAAAAGAAGCTGAAAGTGGGAAGGAAGGAGAAGAGATGTGTTACTCTAAGCTTTTCTTTATCTGTTCTCTTTTTTACTTCAATACTGGAATCAGTAAATAGATGCTTGTTAATTGACACTAAATTAATAAGTCAACAGCACCTATGACTTATACATGTGTGATTACAAGGGAGAGTTCAGTTGTGAACTCTGTGGACAAATATTGGAGAACAGTGGAGTGAAAAATTTGAGTGTGCATCCCAGAGAATGAGCAAGTTTCTGTAGTTTCTTGTCTGAATAGACAGTCTGTGGGAACACGCTGCCACCCAGCTGTAAGGGACAGGGTGTGCCCTGCTCTTGTGACAGTACCTGATGGCAGCAGTGAGTTTAAAATGCTTATCCAACAAAAGCTTACTCATGTATTTAATTTTCACATAGTAGGTAAATTCTGTCTGTGCTATAATCAATGGGAGCTTAGCCAGTATCTTGACAAGGGCTGGGTTTTCACCTTGAAGCCAGAGGTATAATTTTCAAGGTATAAAAAGAATTATGTGAGTAAGCCTAGGGAGGGCTAGAAGCAAATTTATTCATGGTACCTTACATTATTTTATGGATTGATCTTGGGGGTGCTACATTTTAGTTACTGTAAAGTTTGTTTTATCACATCGGTTTGTAAATTCACAGAATAATGCTGAGGCTAAAGGTGAATTAGCAAGCTTTCTTTATTCAACTGCAAGATGTTAAATTGCATATAAAATTGCAGTTACATAAAATTCTGGTTTCAGGGTTTACTTACAAAATGGACAGATGAAAAAAAGGTAAAACAGACTCTGTGTTTCAATACACAAGACATAGCTTGCTCATATTTAAACATAACATCTATAAATAATTCACATTTTAGAAATGGGTAATGCCACTCATTAACTGTCTTTATCCATTTCAGGAGGGAAACTAATTTGTTAGATTTGTGTTCTCTTTTATTTCATGTAGGAGATAAAATGTAATTTCTAGGGTAGAACGTGTCCTTCCCTATGATCTTCAGCAACAACAACCTCTTCTGTTATCCATCTCCTCCCTCCCCTTTTGCTCTACCTCAGCTTCCTGAGCTGTGCCTCCCTTCCTCCCCACATACCCTGTGCACTCATCTTTCAGCCTCCCTTCTTCTCAGAAGACTTCACTAACTGTGGGAAGGTATAAATGTGGGGGGAAAAAGTGAAGTTCACAAAACTGGTGGCTTCCTGCAGTTGCAGTATTAAAATTAGCAGTGCCTTTCATGTTAAAGAGGACCTGGTCACCAGCAGTGATCATATGAAGCATATTCCACGAGGAAAGTGTAGACTGATGGCAAGCTGAAAGCTTGTGTGTCAAAGTCAATTTATCTTTGAGAATTTTAGACCACACAGCAAAGTGGATTAAGGAACTCTGCCATCAACAGCTCTGTCATCAACTCTGGCAAATCCACAATCTGTCAGCAGTTTCTCTTCCTCAGCTGAGCTGAAAAGAAAGAAATTGATGGTAAATCAATAGTGCTCAATTGTCATTTGCAATACTGCATAATGGCAACACTGAACAGCCAAGCTATTAATGGTACTTCTAAACTTTGAGGAAAGCACAGAGTAGATGTAACTTCCTGGAAACAGATTCTAATCGTCCAAATGTTTGGCCATTAAATTTTTCCTTTCCTGCTGATTTTCCAATATACACGAGAAGGGGATTTCCCTTTCATCCTGCATTGAAATCACAAATATAGACGTGACTATGTACAGGATCCCCAGTACATTCCCAGGTACTAAGATACTACTAATAATTCTCTCAGAAAAAAAATGTTAACAGTTACAGTATTCATGCATCTGTGGACATCATTGTGAGAGGATATACTGAAGTGGTGTATAATTTTCTTTATCAGTTTGGACATTACACAGAAGAACAGATGATAGCAATGCATTGTTCATGTGACCATGTGTCTGCGATGCAGTGTCATCCTTGAGGTAGAGGGCAGGGCTGGAGCTCCACTTTGCATTCCACCTTCAGCTGCCAAATATTAAATATTTGTTTGCTAAGCTGTGAAGTTTAAAGCACACATTTCTGTGTCTCTTGACTGATATTTTCACAGATACGAGATTTTATTGGCCTAGTACATCATGATATCTGAAGGACTTTATTGTGGTTTCTCTGTGAGATATAAAATCAATAAATTCACGCCTGAGTACAATTTTATATGCAAGTTTTAATATATACATCAGATAGGAATTCTTGATGTACAGCTTCCAATTTCTCACATCTTTTCTCTGTTACAGCACTGTGCCCCATGTTTTCCCCCTCCATTCTTCTTACAAATATATATTTGCTTTCTCATCTTGCCTCCTATCTGGAAAGGGATTCATTTTGTTTTCATTCATTCATCCATCTACCCAAATGAGCTTGTGCATAATGTGCCACAGTCATTTATAGCTTAAAATTTCATGTCTTTTTTAGAAAACATTTTTGCTACATTTCTAATTAAATAGTGTCTTTGTTCAATTAATTCTTAGACTCTGATAAGAACAGAAGAGGAACTCTAATGAATTTTGGTTTTCTGAGTTATTTATTGTACATCAAGCACAGAAATACACATATACACACACACCCATCTCAACTTTAATACTGCTGCCATGACCATATTATTCTATCTGATAAACAGGAAAAAAATCACAGATGCTATGTAGTAAACAGCAGATCATAATAATTTTAGGTTGTTATTAAGTGTATTAAGGCAATACCTGAGTATACCTTTCTCTCTTCTAGGATGTACCACATTAAGTGAGGTGCAGTCCAGTATGATGTCCCTTTATCATTGATGTGAAGGGGGACTGTGAGTTTCATCCTTGTTTAGCCATTCCATATGTACCATTTGCAAAGGTGTTTTCTGGAAGCCTGAGCAGAATTATCTTCTTTAAGAGGAAAAGCATGACAGCATCTTGTAGGCAAGGTGCTAAGAGATTTACTGATACATTTACTGATAGCTAAAAAACCTGTGTGAAATAAAACCCCACCATACAAAATTCTACCCTTGGGAAAAAGAATGAGAAGAGGAAGGCATTATAAATGCTAGTCATACTATTGAATGCACTATTCAAAGGTATTCAAATATTAGAGCAAGGACAGTTAATGTAAGAATAAAACAGAAAGAAAAATATGCACATTTAAATATAGTCATGCTTCTACTTTGGATACTTAAATGAGCTAAATCTAATACCTATTTTATGTATTATGTATTTTTATGCATTATGTTTTAAATCACTCCTCAGTTCTTGTATATATTCAAGCTTTCTTTTGAGCAATCTAATTACCATATAGTGTATTGTATAGGTAATTATGTACCATACAAGTGTGTTTCTTAAGGAAACAAAAAACCCTAAATCTAGTCAATATGTTCTGCTTGGCATCTGTTCTGATGGTGCACAAAGGAAAATTTCTCCTAAATATCACTGTGTTATTTTTGCTTTGGAAGTACATAAAAGTTTAAATTTTCACTGCCAGACAAGCATACTGTTTTCAAAGTTCTTAGTCTGAAACCGTTCTTTGAAGAAGTCAACTCTGCAGGTAAATTTTAACTTACTTTTCAGAGTGTAAAATCCAGGTGCATCCTGTATTACTGCAAAGAAAACAAAATCAAATTGTGTGAAATATGCTATATGGTAGCTACATAGAGCAACATTAGGAATATTTCTGTGCTAACCTTTTATATGTTTGAGAGTTTTTTTAAATCCCATATTCTAATTCTGTATTCTCTAGCATCCTTTTAAATCAATGTATGTGTTCCGTTTTCCCTAATTGTGGCAGATTTAACCACTGCTGGCTTGAGATTTATTCACCAGTTTTCTTTCACTCTACATACCTCTAAGAAAAGTATTGCTGTCATTTTGTGGTGAGGACATTGCTGAGTCAGAATGGCAATAAATTGTGAATAATGTCTCTGCAAATGGGTTATTCTAGCCCATCTCACCAGTACTTACATGCTTGAGTGACTGCAGCCAAATGCTTTTCCTTAGTCATTATGAAATCCCCATTCCCACCTCTCATATAATCCTAGCCCAAGCTGCCTCTAATTCTCAAGTTTGAGTACTTTCCTTGAAGCGATGATAGAAGAACAGCAATGATTCACTTTCAGATGTGCCTACGCAACAGCAGAAACTTGCCAAGCCAGGGAAGGAATCGTCCAAGGTCAGTGAACTTTGCCAAAGAGGTGTAAACACCTCATTCTAAAAGAGATGAGACTAGCAAACAGCTAAGCTGGAGGTGCTGAGTTTCACAGAACATATTCCCTTCTTGATGAAGAGTTTTATTTTAGAAGTTCTTTAAAGTACAAGGCATTTCCAGTCCTTCATTCAGATACACGGTAAAGAATACCCAAGTTACAAGAAAATTTATAATTCTCCTATTTGGGTTTCCATCCTAGCCCTGATTGCCTTTGCGTTTTTTTAAGCTCTACAGAGAAAATGCGCCTTCCCACAGCAGTACCTTAACTACAGAAGTAGAATGTATTTTTCCTGTTTCTCTTATCCCTGTGCTTTGACTTCTCTTATTCCATGGCCCAGCTTTACTGGTAAATATCCATGATACCATTGTTTAAATTCTCCTGCAACTTAATTTTTTTTTTTTTTTTTTTTTTTTTTTTTTTTTTAATGGTGCATGGTGCTTTGAAGAACTCTGGGAAAAAAAATCAGGTCAAGATCCCCAATTATTTTTTTGTGATGAAAACTTAGATTAAATTGACGTATCACTAGTCTTTCCATTTTCTCTTAAAGAGAAAACAGATTGTGAAGAATAGATTGTCATTTGAGTCATGAATTAAAAAGAAATCCTAATATCTAGACAGGAATATAAACTGGGATAGACCCCTTGTGCTTAACGTTTGGTCCTATCTATGCTTCCCTTGTTGCTTCCTATTGCTCCTATGTTTTTCATTTCCTCAGCTACATTTGTGTAGTATTTGCCATTCTCTATGGAGTGAAAAAACATTTGGGCATGTCAGTTGAGGGAACAAAATCATTCTGCTTGAGTCATACAGCAATGTTTTAACTTTAATGCATAATACATATATATGTTGAAAATGTGCATTAAAACCAGCTACTAACAGATTTTTGTCCCTCCTAAGTGATGATAACAGTTACTACTCTAAAAGGTCTAAAATACTATTGAAAATGATGTGTAAACTCTGTAGATGTTAAGTTTATTACTATTATTAGTAATAGTAATAATATTACTATTAATATTACTATTAATAGTAATAATAGTTAAGATTATTACTATTAATTCTATTATTACTATTAAGAATATTACTAACTCAAGCTGCAAGTGGAACTGCTGTGTATTATGAGATTCTCATTTACGAGAAGCAGGGCTAAGAATGCAAAGTATCCACAGGAAGTACAAATTTTTGTGTGGGACATCTATTCTGTAACAATAACAGTGGGGGAGTGAGGAAGAGGAGGTCATGGGATTCCATTTTGGTGTACTAGTTGAATTTATGTCTTTTTGCAACTTTTTGCACGATTTTTAACTTTGATAATACTGGACTGCGAAGAGATGCTGACTCCCTTGAAGGCAGAGAGGCCCTGCAGTGAGACCTAGACAAATCAGAGAGGGTGTTTGGGCACTGGAATACCCTCCCCAGGGAAGAGATCACAGCACCAAGCCTGACAGAGCTGTTTGGACTCTCAGGTGCATGATGTGATTCTTTGGGTTGTTTTGTTCAGTACCAGGAGTTGGATTTTGATGATCCTTGTATGTGCCTTCCAGCTCAGGATATCCTATGATTCTGTGATTTCTAATCAGATAGTAAGTAAGCTATAATAATATTTTAAGATATGAAAGACACCTATTGTATGTTATTACAACTCTTATAGTTTAAACATTTGTTAAAGATGTCCTAGTAAAAAATATAACCTATCCTCAGACATCCACTGCAGGGGCCAGGAATCAGCTATATCTTTGGAAACAAGCAGGTCTTTACAATTCAGTTTACTGCCTTGTGTCATAGGGTTTCTGCTCTTAAATTCCATGCAGTAAGAGAAAAAATTGTCATTGATTAGCGTGGATGCTGTAATCATAAGCACAAATTAGTACTTACTTTGGAATAAAGCCAGATACGTAACTTCTATGACAATAGTGGTATCGAAAATGGCTATTGATACAAATACTGTTCTTTTCTGTTGTCAACAGCCAAATAATTGCTTCCAATTCTTACAAGAATAAGTGGAAGAGGATCCTAAATAGCAGTGGATATTATAAATAATAAAGACATAGCCCATAACCAGTATTTCAAACTGTGAATATCAAGATACAGTTCTAGCTCTGGGGATCACAACCTGAAAATAATACACAATGCAGCTCCCTGGTTACCTTAATTTTACTTTGTTTATTGTAAAAAGAATATTAAGTTAATGGGAAACAAACTGAAACCCAAAAGGTTACAGATACCAGCACCTGAAGCAGAACTCTTTAAACTCTATTACAACTTCACAAAATGTGAAAAATACTCTAAAGAAATATTTTACAAACCAGTGAGAAGCAGCATTGCTTTTATAGGATACACCAAAGTAAAGTAAAACCTAGATGTGAAAACTCAAAAAAGCAAGAACAATGAACCATGGACAGGTTTTCAGGGTATATAGAAAAGACATCAGTATATTTCATCAGATTGATAAATTTTAGAAATAGTTATATGAATTTTGTTGTTTTTTTTTTTTTTTTAATAACACATGACAAGATGTAGATTATTGTGCAAAGTGAGTAGGAACTGTTGTAGCCCGTGAACAACCAGTGTCACATCACCCAGGCTAAATATTCACCTTTTAATAAATTCATCTTTTTTCAAATAAACTTCCAATTTTAAATGCTACTCAAACAACACAACAGTTAATTATGCAATAAAATTCCTTAAAATAAATTTAAAATTTACTTTAAAGAAATGCATAATTTGACCCATAAAGCCCTTGGGCTGACACTTGGTGCTCTCAATGGTTCTGCTGCACGCATTTTTTCCTACTTTTGTTCTAGTAATTATTACAGCCTTTTAAATATATTTTGATGTTGTAGATATTTGTGCAGGGCTTTTTTATGTATTTGGTGGAAGAGTGAAAGTAGCTCCATGGGTAATAAGTAAATAGTGTATCACACTTTACAGTTCATTAATTGTTCTACTGTCTAACTATGGAAGGAGATTGTGTCAATGTTGGTATGAAAAGAAAGGGCTTCAGGAAGAAGAGGAGAGCCCTGGCATTAATTTCAATAAGAATATGATAGGTTTGAAAACTTTTACTAGGAAAAGGCAGAACATTACGGGGACTACTGCCATCCCCAAGCAATGTGGGTGTAGCCACCCAAGACTAAGAGTTTGCTGGCACAGGAATAATTGTTCTGTGGCTGTTGGTCTGGTGACAATTCTGGGCTTAATTTAGTAGTGAGGATACAACCTCTGAGATTCAGAGTTCATATACAGCCTTGCAGATAGGGAATTTCCCTGATCCACAGATCATTCAGAGCTAATTCAGGGGTGCTAAACAGCCTATTGTTAACAGACTGTTTTGTGGGTTTCTGTGGTGCCTTAGTACAGCTGAGAACTTTCTATTAAGGCAAAATGCTGCATTTGAGTAGTTATAATATTCCTTTTCCTTCCACTTCTGCTTTAAAATGTAACACTGCTGATGGCAAAGCCCAAAAACCTTACTCAGCACACCTTTACTTACAGCTTACTTGCACTGAAGAGGTTTGAGAATAGTAATATGGAGTAAGTGCTGGCAAGGGTGCAGCAGGCTAAACAGCACTTTATTTAACTAAAGAACTAAGATTTAAAACTCAATTAAAACTCAGTCATATATGACAACTGGGAAACAAATAGATTTTGTTCTTCTCTATACTCCTACTTCTTTTACACATTTTCTTTGCTGATTTACAGTGAACTCTAAATTTATTCTTTCTCGATCAATGTGATCTATATATAGACTCAGATAAATAACAGATTATAAAAAAAGGAAAAAAAATAAGAAGGGTGTCAAATGATTATCTTGATTGAACGGTAAATATTTTCTGACCTTAAACAGAGGAATCATGGTCAGAAGACGGTACACTCAGAAAAGGAATTTTTGAATATACTTTTATTTACTTTGCCCATGACCAGTAACATTTATAGAAACAATCCTGTCTGGGCAGAAAAATAGATACAATGACCCAATAGGTCTTTTCCATTCTCTTACTCTTATTGTTCTGCTATTGTATAAAATACATGAAAAAATAAATTTGAATAACATACTGGAGCATCTCCAAGCTAGCCATTTCAGTCTCTGAAGAACAAAATAAATACGTAATTAAAATATAGCCTAAAAATCTATTTACTGATCTGCCTGCATTTTTTCTTCCATTGGAGATTAAAAAATGAATCTTTATCAAAGTATTCTCCCTAAATAATGTCAGATCTCTGACTGAAGTCAGAGGAAATACTGAGGCTTTGTGCTTAGAAGACATTGCCTTATTTTTAAGAGCCACAAGGGCAGGTTTTGAAAGTAGAACTAGTCTTAAATTTTTGATGAATTTCAACAGGAATCTCTATGGTCATAATACCATGCTCAGCTCTAAAAAAATGTAAATATTCATTAATTAACTAGAGTCACATGCAAGTATTCTATTGAACAGAAAATCAGCCACAATGAACAAAAACTTTTGAAAAACAAATTAATCAAATCTCCACTCAAAACCATTCTTTGATGAACTGAAAGACTATTCATGTACAACAATGGTTGTTTCCGTTATAGGTGTTGCTAACCTGTCACAAGGAAACAGCAAAGAAGGGAAAAGCCTGTCAATGATAAAATTGCACCTTTGTGGGTTTCTCCTGCCTGTTGTCATCTTTGCCACAAGCTTTCTACCTATGACATGGTGTCCATGTGATATTCTGAAGAATTGTGCTCACATTCTTTTCTCTACTAACCTTATTTTAGAGATGCTTTATTACCCTTTCTCCTGTACATATTGTGCTGGGTATTTATTTGACAAACCAGGTTAGTTAGAGTCTGAGATGCCTCAGAGGCCAATTAATATGGTGAACACAGACATAATAGGGAGTGGGAACTTTTTCAACCTAACTTCATACGGTATAATAAGATTTATTTATTCAGGCTCAGTATTGATTGACTTTTCTGACTTTGAACTTACTTTAAATGAGGTACCTATACATTTCTACGCTGAATTGTCCATCTCTTTTACCAGGTTGTAAGTGTTGGCTTGGTCCTACTGTATTCTTTCCACATGTTCCTATGGAGCTGTTTAGTTATCTTTGAACTTGCAGTACCAAATCTTATGTACAAAAGACACCAGACTGATCTGAAAAAAACATTGCAACCATCCCACTTCAGACTCCTTTTGGGCATACACAAAACCATGTGCAAGATATACATAATTTAAATATACTAAACAGCTACTGGTTTATACAACACATCGTAGCTGCAGGAACAAGCTGCTAGACACTAAATGTTCACCACCCCTATAGTAAATGCAATGAATCTTTCACCAAGTTTTCATGGATCAGGTTCAGAAAAGTGAGCCTTCTTTGCTCCTTGCATCAAGCTGAGCCTTGACATACATTGCTGAGCTGCTGTCTGCCTAATCCCTATTTTTATTTTAACACTTTGATAACTTTTTCTGATCACATATTTCCTGCTGAATTCTTGAGCTCTCACAATCCTCTGCTTGCTAAGTTTACCTGTCTGGTTTTGCCTTTCTGGCATGGTTCAACTCCAGCCAGAAACCACACCACAGCTGCTTGCTCACTCCCCCACTAGAGATAGTGGGAGAGAGTGAGAAGAGTAAGTGGGAAAACTCATAGGCTGAGATAAAGACAGTTTAGTAAGTAAAGGAAAAGCTGGACTTGCAAGCAAGTCAAACAAAGAATTAACTCACAGTTTAATGACAGTGGTTCAGTCTTCCCCAAGAAAGCAGGATTCCATCACACTTAATGGTTATTTGGGAAGACCAATGCCACAGCTCCAAACCTCTTCCGCTTCTTCCTTCCCAATACTTTATATACTGAGCATGATGTCCTATGTTCTGGAATATCCCTTGGGTCAGTTTGGGTCACCTGTCCTGGGTGTGTCTCCTCCCACCTTCCCATCCACACCCAGCCCCCTGGCCAGTGTGTCAGTACAGAAATCAGAGAAGGCCTTGACTTTATGACTTTATACTGCTCAGCAATAACCAAAACATCTCTATTATTGACAGTTTCCAGCACAAATCCAAAATTCAGCCCCACACTATCCACTTGAAGAAAATTAACTCTACCCCAGCCAAAACCAGCATACTTCTTTACCTTGTATGGATGCAACATGGACTTTCTCACAGGTCTGTGCTACAATTTAGCCATTCTCCTGGAAGTCTGAGTCAAGAACTTGCAGTTGTGCTATATCCCAAGTAGAACTTGGATCCACACTGACAGTAGACCATGTTCAGGCATGTCTCTACCCCAATTTTGCAGAAGACTTAGGAACATGACACAGAGATACTGAAGCTGGTGAAGCAGGAAATCAGCAGAGGAATAACAGGATTCACGGAGTCATTGTTCTTCATGCCTTAGGAAAACCATAGCTATTCTGCCATGAAATACAGCAGAGCTATTAAACCTTGTCAGATCCATTTTGGCCCTTCCATGCAGTCAATTCATATGTTTCTGTATCTCTAACAAGTTAATCCACAGCCTGGTTAACTGAAAGGGGCATATTTGATAGTATTATGATTATGAAAACACTAGTAATTTATGTGGTAATTCTTGAAGAAAGGACATTTGTCTTTGCTACTTAATATTTAATATGTGGAAAGGACAGAAGTCAACAACTGGGGGCCAAACTACAGGCTATCTCTTAGAAACGTATCATGTCTCTGATAAGTTACCCCAAATCATTTTTTATTCTTCACAATGTTAAGGAGTGATTATTGCCAAATGGAATATTTATTTCTAATTTGAACATTTCTAACCTGTTATGGTGTGTATGACATACCATCTAAGTTCATATTTAATTATTGTCTTCTAAATAAAAGAATGAGATGTTATGAAGACTGCACAGAATCTATTTTTTGATCACTAGGTCTTATTGTGATTTTATCTATCAGATTAAAGGGCTTCTTGACTGTATTGTTATTAATCAATTTTGAGAAAGAGAAAGGGAGAACTAATAACCACAAGCTTAATTAGCCAGGTTCTTTTGTTAATATTGGAAGAAGTCAAAAATATAAAGTAAAAATTGTAAACTATGCATTTTCTGAGTCTATTAGAGGAAATATACAAAGAGGAAAAGATAACTAATGATCCAGACTCAGAATTTCTATTAGAATGCATTTGTAATAGCAAGCAAGTCTGCCTGATGAAGTTAAAGTAGGACATTGACATGCTTGTGTAACAGGAAGCAAAATCCACAGGCTGCTTCTGGTGGAGAAGTATAAGAGTAACGAATATCAAAGTTCTTTGCTTTGCTCCATTCTAGGGAGAAACAAAGTAATGTATCCTGAAGACATGGTACTCTCATGTTGCTTTTAAGCATTTATATTTTCAGACATCCCTATTTTTACAACAAAAACATATACATTGGTCACCTTTCTGTCCATCTGCCCTGCTCTCTTATGGAGAGAGATATTGGGAGTCACTCTTTATCTAAAGATAGAAGAAATTATTAAAGAGAATTTCTTTTTATTTAAAAGACCAGCTCTAACTTTGGTTTTATGTTCTTTAGAATATATGTGGCAGCTGAAAGAAAGAAATAGAAAAAGAATGAAGGCTAATCCTCAATTTAGCAGCATGAATTAAAAGGATCATTTTCAAGGCCTCATACTTTTCTTTCCAAAAATCTTAATAGCAACATCTCTTTCTCAGTGTGATCCTTCTTATCATTCCATAAAGGAACGTTTTTTAAGAAAAAGAAGCAGATATGAGAGCTTCAGTAAAATCATCAAAGAGCATGATGTTGTCATACAAATTAGAAGAAAAAGACCTCTTCATACAGATCTGTCTATGAAGAAATCAGAATTTTAACGGCAGCTATGGGTTATTGTTTGTTTCAGGCCTAATTATGGTAGAGAAAAGGTCTGCTTAGGGTTGATTTTAAATAATATATTTATATATAACTATACTTTACTGTGTCCTTTTCTACTTTCTTCCTTTTTGTACTTCATAAAACATCACGCACTCTCCAGATCTGCTGCTCTTGTGCCCATGGCCAGCCATTGATTTCAGAATAACAGCTGGCAGCCACAGAGCTCTGCTGCCAGCAGGTCCTACCTCCTTCCCTCCTCTGTGTCAATGAACTCCAGCATCTGAAGAACATGCACACAAGAGGGTTTTGGAGTAGTTTTAATTATTCAGATGTGCTGTGGTGTTAGAAGTGATTCAGATGTCCTGCTACCTAATCTTACATTTCCATCCTGTGTTACTTCAGGGCCTTGTCAATTTCCTTCAGTTCCCTGAGATTTCATTTTCACATTACATTTTTGTCACCGAACAAATGCCATTGGAAGCTTTAGCAAATTTCTTTAGCAAATCTTATTTTAGTGAAAGGTAGAGGAAGCATGGAATGAGATTTCCCCAGACAACTAAGGCAATAAAAATAGAATGTATCTGTTTAAAGAGAATTTCATTCTGATTTCCAATAAAACAGACAAATTCACCTTTCTCTTCTTCTTTCTTTTTTCCTTTTTTTTCCCATCCAAAGTTTAATAGAGGTTATAGTATTGTGGTTTCAAATAATACCAGAGGATCTAATTATTCTTGTTAAGAATCATGAAATACTTCTAAGCAGTACTGTATTACATACCATTTCAAATCACATTTAATTATTATCTCCTAAATAAAAGGAAGGAATGAAAAATTATGAAGACTGTACAGACAATTTATTCTAATTCACTCCCTAAACCTTGAGCTGCTAATTTGATTATGAATTGAAACATTTGTGGAGACTAGTAATTCCATTGCAATCCTCATCTCAAATATGCTGACTGATGGCTCTGCTTCTCTTAACAACCTTCTGCAGAAAGTTCCAGATTCCTTTGGGGTTTTGACCTCAAGTCTGAAGCTAACATGACAGCAGATGAGAATGCTGAAATCACAGCTGTGAGTTCATTTCCTTCCACTGAGTGAATTTCTTCATTTTAGATAGGTACAGGACCAGACAAGTATTATTACAGGCAAAAAGAGAATTTGTATTTTCAGCAGGATCTGTTGTATACACTTCTGAGTATCTGAAATTAAATTAACTCTGATTGTCTCTATAAATGCTTCATAACTTCCCAGCCTGGCTGGATGATAGAATTTGAAGGAGTGCAGTTTTATTTCTCTTTTTTTCTTCTTCCCAAGGTAGGTCAATATTTTATTTTCCATGTAATTTTTAAAACTCTTCCCTTCCTTTTCTTTAAGCTGACTGCCAAAGGGGTAAAATATTGATATGGAAATATCCAGGAGTTACAGAGTAAGAATAATGTGCTTTTGTCCTGTCTACTCAAAGCCCAGGGGAAAATTGAAAAATTTGTCAGGCAAAAGTACTGAAAGGTACTTTAATTGAAAAGTACATAATTGAAAGATGTTGCTCACTTTTCCAGTGCAGTTTTGTTAGTTTACTAAGAGCCTTGTATAACCAAGATACCCCTGCAAAGTTAGAATACTTTACTGTGACCTCTCTTTGATATACTCAAGGCCCATACTGGCATTTTATGGACATACAGATGCCACAACATGGCAAGTTAACAGAATCTGCCTAGGGTAAAACAAAGGCATACTTTCCTGTATTCTACTGAAGAGCTTCCATGGTTACACAGAAAAGTTTATGCACTTCTCTGTGGGGATGTAGACCTGACAGGCATTACTGTGTCTTTGACAACTTTTTACATGCTGGCTATTTTGAACTGTAAGAAAGCAAAACTATGTCACTTTAAAAACAGCCAAATAACTGAACTGGTAATGTCAGTAACATGAGGAGTACTTTGGACAATATTGACTTATAGTAAATCAGCCCAAATGAAAGCTGCAAGTTTTGAATATCTATCTGAAGGAAACTGTCAGGTAGCGATGTCTTTTATAAGACTTTAAGTTGGGACCTGTAATTTGTGTCCTCTCTATGTCCCTTGTCTCTGTGGCTTCTTTTTAATATGAAGGATATCGCACAAATCCAGTCAATATCTGCTTTTTCAGGACACAGAGGGAAGAAGGAAGAATCTATAATCTGTTAAATCACATATCTAGGTGTGGTTTCTTACTGGTTACTGAGACCCCTGCTCATGGCACATAGAGAGGACATTCATAAGGAAAGGTGTTAAGGATATGTCCTGGATCAAGCTGTAAATTGATCACTGTTGAAAAGACTGTATTACCCAGCTCCAGCTTTTTCAGACTTTTTCTGTGCCACTGCAGTAGTTTTAATAAGCCGTGTAGATTACCATAGACATGACCCTTCATAGTTCAGGAAAACTTCTTCACAAATGCTACTAAATTGCTTTCAAGGGTCCAAATCTGTTCAGGTTCCCCTCCTAGTCTGCATTTTTGACAATGATTGCACAAAAAAGACAAAAAACTTTGTAGCCAACAACCAAAATTTAGAATGCCACATGAAACCCCCAAACCCCTTTGCTCATTTTCTGCTTGGCTTCACGAATCTTGCAGTATGTTCAGCCCATGGGCAGTCTGTCCATTGCTTAATGTGTTGTCTATTGTTAATCATCATTATAAGATATAAATTTCCCCAAATCTTCAGAGAAAACCTTTTTCTTTAGATGGTTCTGAGAACCAAAAAAAACCCCAAAACCAGAGTATGTAATTTCACTCCTGGGCACATAAATCACCACTGAATCTATATTTATGTGTCTTGAACTGGTTTCTGTTAAGCACTCTGCCAAAGATTTTGGCATGGCAGGTTTTCACAGTACAGTTTTGAAGATGAAGTAGACTGAGATTTCATGCATTTTCAATAGCTGGTCTGTCTGAAAGGCTTATCAGATTGTTTTTCTTTCCAAAACAGAACTTTCACTTCTGGTTGCACTGTAGAGCCATAGAAGATACTGAGCTGGATTCTGTTCTGTCTCACTTGTAAGGTTTTGCTGTTACTACCGGATTGTTCATTATAACATCTCTTAACTGTAAATATTTATTTTCAAGTAGCTCATAGAGTTTCCTGAAAGAATGAAGTAATAAAAATTGAATTAATCAAAATGAATCCTGTTCAACCCTTTTAGTGTTGCTGTTGTTTGAGGATTTTTTATTAGTGAAAAGTTAAGCATTTAACTTTAATTCACAGTTACTCCTTTTAGGTCTGTAGCTGCTTTTTCTGCTGGGACCTATTTGAAATGCCTTAGTAGCCTTAATGCTGCTGCAACCTGGACTATTATCATCAGTTTGCTGTGCCTGAGATTCTCTTATTGCTTAAAAATATAAGGAAAAAACAGTGGCGTTGATAATTGTCTCTCTGGGTTAAGTACAAAGGGAACAGTCAAGTTGATGGTTACTGATGGTTGCCACTGATAGTCACTGATAGATGTTCAGAGGTATTCAGCTGAGAAAATTCTTCCTCTTGTGTGTTGTATTATGCTTTTAAATTCTGAAGTGGAAGGGCTAGTAAAACCACTACACTTACTCTAGTACAAAAGTGGATATTACTAAGATCATAGCCATATCATTCTAGTTTTCTTGTCTTGTAAAGATGATGGGGTTTTGTTTCCTATTTTTAAAACACAAGAGTTTTGCAGGTTAGTTTGCTTGTGGTGGTGGGAGTGGATCGAGGGTCTTAAGTTGGAATACCAGAAATATCTTTTACTGGTGGTATTGGCACCACTTAAGCGCTTTGAAAAGAAAATAGCATTGACTGAGGGAGCAAGAGATCTTGGCCTGAAATACTTGAGCCTACATTGTTAATCTGAAAAGCTGCTGCAACCACAAATTGCACTGGAGGAAGCCAGTTCTGGAGTATCCTGGAGCCTTGAATAGGAGAGGTAAACAGTCACAGTCCAAAGCGGGGAGAGCCCTACATATGCAAATATAAATATAAATATAAATATAAATATAAATATAAATATAAATATAAATATAAATATAAATATAAATATAAA
>VZUI01075315.1:0-36526 GCA_013401135.1 Cettia cetti
CACCGCTCCTCATCCCGCACCGCTCCTCATCCCGCACCGCTCCTCATCCCGCACCGCTCCTCATCCCGCACCGCTCCTCATCCCGCACCGCTCCGCATTCCCTCTGCTCATCCCGCACCGACCCCGCACCGCTCCGCATCCCGCATTCCGCCGCCCTCCGCATTCCCTCTGCTCCTCCCGCCCCGCTCCGCACCCGCGCTCATCCCGAGGCTCCTCGGCCGCACGAAGCGCGTTATCGCTGCCTGATGAACGGAACACGCCGCTCCTGCCGGGGCATTGTCGGGCTTTCATGCACCACAATTAGAAGAGGTTCTCATTTAATTACCCAGCATAATGGGACCTGAAATGCTGAAATTCAATCTCTCACGTAACTGCTGCTTTTCAGCAGCCCTCTGGGCTGATGAGGATAATGTTACAAACTAATACATATTATTTATAAAGAAAACGTTGCAAAACAAATACAGTCTTAGAAGGGTATAATGCTTCAAATTGCTTTAATAGCTGTTTGATTACTGTGGCCAATAAGTGTTGTAAATCAGTGAAGATGCAATTAAATAGTCCTAGTTAGAAATTAATAATAGTCTAGCAAGGAGCAGGAACTTTTAGATGTTACTTCTGCCTGTTTTTATTTTTTCCCCAATCAAATGAAGGAAATTTGCAGCAAACAGATTTTAAAAGGCACTTTTGATACAGCTGTCTTTTAATAATAAGAATGCTGAGTCTTGCCTGTCTTAGGGCAGATTAAAAAAACCCCAAAGCAACAAAAAAATCCACACAAATAACCAGAACTAGAAAAGTATCAGGAAAACACTTTCGGCATTATGGATTAGGATAGCCATCTAAACAGGTTTTGAGAAACATGTGCATGTGCTGCAGAAGCTGTTTTGTTGCAGCCTCTTGTGTCTTCTGAAGGTCCCAAAGACTTCTTGAAAATTCTGATTTACATATTTTTTTCAAAAGCTCCCTCCAAGTGCCAAAGTCATATCATAAAACGATGCATTTGCAGAACTAAGCCCTACCTTGTGAGCGTCCCCAGAGGATAACAAATTTGAAACTTTGGTTCACTCAGTGCTCAGGCATTTTGTTATACATTAATTATTAATTAGTAGGCCTGAAACAGGCTACGAAATTCTTCTACCAGGGCATTCCACTTCTCAGCAGAAATGCTGGAATCACTCCAGATGATTCTTAGTGTCTCAGGGCTTGTGTCAGGTGGCCTCCAGAGGCCTCTTTCAATCCATGCAGTTCTATTCTTTATGGGAACGTGAAATACACCCAGCTACGTTATGAGGAGGAGAAGAAAAGATTGATAACTGTCCATGCTGAGCTCTCCATAAATATGCCTCCAGACTAACTGACA
Source organism: Cettia cetti (assembly GCA_013401135.1). NCBI lineage: Eukaryota > Metazoa > Chordata > Aves > Passeriformes > Sylviidae > Cettia > Cettia cetti. The sequence continues at coordinate 1,361 of VZUI01075315.1, forward strand.
TGAAATTAGCAGGGCACAAACAGAAGTAACCTGGATGTATTTGGATTTACAAGAGTCACCAGTCCTACAGAGATCACTGCAGGATGTTGAAGTGGGGGATGAACTCAGGGCAGGAAGTGTTAGAGAAGCAGGTTGTTGGACCAGTGGATGGTAACTGTCAGCCCTGAACGTTTCTTGCAGAAACCACCACCACTGTAACTATAACAAGAATTTGAATTAGAAATTAAAGACAGTATGACTCTACAGATGTGCCACAGACTATTAGTTATGTTCCCATTAAATAGTTGTGGTGTGAAGAGCACAGTTTGGCCCGCTGTGACATGCAGAGTGATGATGTAAACCTTAGAACATCCCCAGGGACCGACAGGAACTCCTGAGGGGGTGTGTAAGTCTGCCTGCTCTCCTCTCCTCAGTAACACACACCAGGTTTTGTGGTTCCAAAAAGCAGCTCCGTTTCCTGAAGTGATATGTTTTATTTAGCTCAAACAGATCAAGGCAGAAAGCTCTCCACAGAGCTGTTCTGTCACCGCTTGCTGCTTTTTTGAACATCTTTGCCAACAGAAGTTGGTAGAAGAAGAACTTCATGATGCTCAGAAAGAAGCTGAACCTGACTGAACCTGGAGCTCTGTGGATAATCTTCGATGCTCTGGGCCCCAACTTGGTGCTGGGCTGCTCCAAAAACAACGTGGGAAAAGATGCAGGGAGGGGATTGTGCCCCTGTGCCCCCTCAGGTGAGGCCCCACCTGCAGAGCTGCCCCAGCCCCGGGGCCCAGCACAGCAGGGACCTGGAGCTGCTGCACAGAGCCCAGAGGAGGCTCCAGGATGATCCCAGGGCTGGAGCAGCTCTGCTGGGAGGAAAGGCTGGCAGAGCTGGGGCTGTTCAGCCTGGAGAGGAGAAGGGTTTGGGAGATCTCATTGCAGCCTTCCAGTGCCTGAAGGAACTACAAGAAACATGGAGAGGACCCTCCACAGGAGCCTGGAGTGACAGGACAGGAGGGAATAGATTGGAACTGCAAGGGGGGAGGTTTAGATTAGACATTATGAAAAAATTCCTCCCTGTGAGGGTGGTGGGGCCCTGGCACAGGGTGCCCAGAGCAGCTGTGGCAGTGCCCCAGGCCAGGCTGGACACTGGGGTTGGAGCAGCCTGGGACAGTGGGAGGGGTCCCTGCCCATGGAACTGGATGGGTTTTAAGGTCCCTTCCAACCCAAACCATTCTCTGATGCATTCCATGAATTTTAAGGCTTCTGATCAATAGTTTAATAGGGCCCATATGTGAAGCAGACAGACTTGTTTAACTCTTGAGTGTCAAAGATAAATCACACTATCAGAGCAGGACTTTTGTCTGCACTACCAAGATGGAAACTTGGCATTTTAGGCTGAGAGTTATCTTTCCATTGAATGATGGCTCACACATTTAGTGCCAGGAATAGATTGTACATGAAGTCATTTTTGTCTGCTAACACAAAAAACAGCTTTAGAAAGACTCTTGGAGGAGCTTTTATAAGTTTTCTTGATTTTACTGTGCTTAAATTTAGACTTAAGGCTGACATCATGTTTTTTATAATATCAGGAGTGCTGTTCCTCTGTGACCCTGCCAAATTGAAAGGTAGAAAGGAAGGGATTGTCCAAATTTCCACAACTTCATTCAAACATTTACTAAACTTAAAGCAAAACTGCTCCATGAGACAACCTTGCACTTTGCCTAAGGGTAGGGTAAGAGCAGTTAACAGTTAAATTATTGCTCTCAGTAGAGACGATTAAATGACATAAATAATGAACAATAATAGAAAGGTAAATCAAGAATTTCATTAGTTTTTATATTAATGTAAGGCCAAAGAGATGTTCAATATAATTGCAATACAGCAATTTTTAAATTGCCCTTATGAATAGAGGCAATGTCTGTGGAACTCCTTCCCACAGACACCAGCAGTGGAAGTGATCAGTGGTGTTAAAAAAGTACAGGAAATTTATATTGACAACATCTGAAATTACAACAGTAGCATTTCCAGAAAATGTAAAAGCTCTCATTCATCAGAGTATTAAACACCTTTTAACCAAATAAATTAAGGAACTCTATTTCAGGGGAAATTATCTTGTAACAATGCACTGCATTAATCTGAATCCCTTACTGCAACTGCTTCTTAGAGGGTTGAACATGAGAGCTTTTGCTACTCAATTCTAATTTTATTGTGAGGCTTCATTTAAAGCTACTTGTGACAGCATGGAGAATACTTTGATTTTAATGTCAATGCAATAGAAGCATTTTTATTAAGAATATATTTTGATTGTCATTTTTATTCTCTAGAGTATTTATAATAATATGAACTATATGTACATTGTTATGCATTATTTTCATAGTCTTTTGTTATTAAATCATTAAATTGCATTGGCACCTGCAGGTTGACATGCCATGTTTGTCCAAGGCAGGGTACAAACTGTCTCTGATAAACTGGATACAAAAGCTTGCAATCAGCAGAGTAGGAATTGGACTTCTCTGTAATTTTCTGCTAAGAAGGTTTGTGCTGTTCTTTCAAAACAATCATTGTTCCGATTTCAAATATCAACTGCATTTTCTTCTCCAAAACACAATGACTTCCATCCAAAGGAAGCAAATAACTGCACACTCACAACCTGTCTATAAATAATGTGTCAATGTCTTTTGTGCAGGACTTTCTCTCTCTGTTCTGTGGGATGGTTTTGCTTGCCAGAACAGCCAGGAGATGTTTTTAATGCTCCTTCCTTCCTGGAAGGTAACAGTCTCCACCTTGTTCTCAAAAACATTTATAAAATCCTCCTCCTGACTTGCAGGAACAGTCTGAAGTGTTCACCATCTTCTAGAATGTCAGCCTGAAGGCATTTGCCATTTATTTCACAAAAGCTTTCCCTGCTCTTTCCTTCTGATGGGAGACAATGATTTAAACATCACATTCACCTGAATTTCCTATGCTCGCTTTTCAGATGGGCAAACTAAACCAGATGTTGATCTTGCTGGTTTATTGCTCTGCCCACCATTCTTAGCTACCCAAATTCTGTTAATTTGGAAGGTTTGGTAAAAAGAAAGCCTCAAAATCCACTTCAGCACCTCATTTCCATTTGGGCACCAATTTAAAGGCTCTTGGATTGAAGTTTCTCTGTGAAACAGTTCTTACATCACAGCTTTTCCTTGTCCTGTCAGGTACTGCAGGATTCTGTCCTGAAGCTTGTAGGTGCTACAGCAGTCAGGACAAGTTCTGAATTCTGGAGGAAGGAAGAGTAGAAGAGACTATGATTGCCTTTAATCTTCCAGTTTAATTTCTCAACTTTAGCAATTGTCAAGACAAGAGAGAGTTTTTAAAAAGTTCTGCACATGTGTTGTCCAATATAATACAGTTCAGTCATGGTGTGAAGAGTTTTTTAATGCAGATTGAACCTGAAGTGCCAGGAATATCAAAACTGTATTTCAGTGAGCAAATAGATGTATTTGGGATTTACAGATGAGGAAAAAAAAAATCCCCTGCTTAAGCTATCAGTATGTAGTGTGAGCATTAGATAGATGCTTAATATAAATAACACCAGGCTGTGAAAGCCATATGAGAAAAAGGAGATTTTGTTTGGTTTAACCAATGGTTGTGAAAAGTGCCTGTGCCTTTTAAGACCGAGGTTGGTATTACCTGCAGTGCCTTATTAACAAGCTTAAAGGCAATTCCAAGTGAGAAGCTCTGCAGGCTCAAGGGTAGGTAAGGACTTTCTAGGTCACATTTTTGATTGGCTCTAATTGGGGGAAAATAGGCCTCTCCTCTCCTGCAGAACAGCAAGGCTCACCCACACATCTTTGTGTCCCACCACATTTCTGTACCAGCCCCACTGCTTTTCTTTACCTCCTCCCTCATGTCTCTCCTGGGTCTTTTCCATTGGGGCTCCCCACCAAAATGATTCAACTCACAAGAGCATTTGGGAAAAAAAAAAGCTGATAAAGAAAATGCAAATAACTTTCTGCTTGTCTGACAAATTCAATCAGTTCAGTGAAGATTGCAAAAAAAGCAGCATAGCCAGTGCAGGGGAGGGCTGTGAGCAGATGAGAGGGCAGAAGCAGAGGGGGAAGGGAGGGGAAGCAGATCTGTCCCTTTTGGGGACAGCAGGTTGTTGGGCTGTGGAACAAGGAGAAGTGACCAGAGCGCTGTGTCCAGCTGCTGCAATGGACCAACGCAGCTGTTGGCAGCAGAGGATCAGCACTTCACAAATACAGGAAAGCAAATTAGAATATAATTGGGGTTGGTTTTTTATTTTTCTTTTTTTCCATAGCTCCTGTTCTTTTTCAAATTTCAGAGTGAAGTGAGAGAAATGTTTTCATCTGTCCTAATTGGACTCAGAACAGCAGCTGAAAGAGGAGAAGTTTCCTCTTAGGAGGGATCTCTTTCCTGTGCACCAGGTGCTTGTTCATTTCTCTTTTGATCATGCGAATGTTTTATTCCAACTTTCATAAACAAACATTTGCCTTAGACAATGTGAAGGAGGGTTGGAGTATTCTGAGAGCACATTCCAGCAGTGCAGACACTGAGGATGGCCACATTTACAAGGTCAAGGAATATAAACTCTTTAAAAACAGAGCCACAAAGGCTGAAGGAGCTGCGGCCACTGAAAAGACCATTGTCTCTCTTTCGAGGGGCTGGGGAGTTGAGTTGATGAAACAGAAATCACATCAGCCCGAGCTCAGCCAGATGGCTTCGCCACCTGCAAGGGTGGGAGATGTGCCTGACCTCGTTAGGAGCCGAGCTGAGCTGCAAATAATGCCCCGAAGGGATTTTTAAAGCGCAGCAAAGCCCAAAGCCATCAATCCTGGAGCAGGGCTCCGTGGCTTTGTGCCACTCCTGCCAGCACTCGCACGGCAGAGGGCCCTGTCGCACAGCTCCAGATAAAGAATGGCCTTTGGAAAAGCACCCTTCATTCTCCGAGCCTCCGAGAGTTATTTTAAGCAACTCGAAGCTTGCTTGTATTTGTCAAGATGCAGTTGTTTTTTGTCATGTTGGAAGCACCAGCCGTTAGCAAAATGATGAGCAAATGCAGGTTTATTGGACTAAAATTCATTACTTTGTTGAACAAATAGTGTTTTCTGACTGAGGGCGTTCTAAAGAGCTTCTGTAATAATTCTTGTCATCTTTTACTCCCGTGCAGAATATACAGTGCGTTACAAAATCAGAATGTGATATTGTTCCATCTTATCCCACTTAAAAAGAGACACAAAAAAAAAAAAAAAAAAAAAAAAAAAAAAAAAAAAAAAAAAAAAAAAATCAGGGTTTTTGGAGCAACACAGTGACAAATAAAAACGGGAACAGCTGGAACAGTTACCAAAACACTTTTACAGAAAGCTGTGCAAACACATGCAGAAATCACATGCTATCCAAAGAGTTCTTGCCCCCAGAGCAAGTCAAACAATCTGAAAATACTGGTGCTGGTAATCTGCTACTGTGGCACAAAGTAAAAATGAAGCTTCCTTTGTAACTGCAAATGTCTTTTTGACATGGTGAGTGTTAGAGTGTTGACAATAGAGTGATTCATTACAGTCTTTGGCTACTGAGGAAAAGGACAAAAACAATTTCATCTTTGCATTGAGAAATTATTTGAAATCTTTAACTGATGCTTTTCCACTTCTAAAGATGCTGGTTTGGGGTCTAAGAAAATGAGATTAGTAATAGGTTAAAATCTATCCCGTATAAACGGGTATGGCAAAAATATTATTGAATTTTGCTAAAATATCTTTTTTGTTGTTGTTGTTATACTGTGATTAATGGTCCGGATCAGACTGAGGTTCCACTTCAGCTGGCAGATTCTAGTTTGAGAATACAGCCTGGTTAAAAATGTAAAAAGTAAAGGAGAAGCAGGGAAGTAAAGCACCTTCTACAGACCCCCTGGTATGTCAGGTCCTGGTTCCACGTGCAAGGATGCAGCCAAAAGCCTGGCTTGCCTCCTCGGAGCCGAGATGAGTGGAGATCTGAAAATCCCTTGTGCTGTTCTTGGGGAATGTGAGATTGTGAGTGTTCACCAGCTCGGGGTTGGAAACGCCTGCTCATCATACTGGAGAAGGGATTGTTTGCTCAGAGGCTTTTAGAGAAGGAGTGCTGGCTGGAGAAAAGTCTTCAAATAATGGCATGTGGGATTTTGTTAGGTAAGGGCTGAAAACCTTCAATGGCAGGACAGGCTTCCCTCAATGCATGGGAGACTTTGCATTGACTTTCAAACACAGGGATCAGCTCTGGAACTGAGGCATCAAAATCGTCCCTCCAACAACCTGAATGTGTATCCCAGTTGATGAGCATCTGGATTCTAACACTTTTCATTATGCAAATTTGAATAGCAAGATGTATACATTTGCAGATGGAAATAAATAGATTCCAGGCTATTATTTGTTAAACCTTTGCTCACAGCATTGCAGCTTAGCTGCTTTTATACAGAACTACAGCTGCAGAGAGGCCAGAAGAATTCAGCAATCAGATAACATAAGAACAGTGATTTCCAAAACATCCCTCTGGGTGCCCATTTTACTCATTTTCTTCCCTTGTATCTTCCACCACCAGGAGCAGCAGTGGCTTGGATTGGATTCCTCTCACAATCTCTAGAGAAAGAGAGACCAGTAAAACCAGTATGAGTATCCTTCTCCCGTCTTTCTAAAGCTAAAGCTGTTACTGGTTTCTGAGAACAAATATCCACAGACAGCCCTTGGCTTGCCTGGGCCTTTGCTGTTCCCTCAGTCCTGGATATGGGCAGGACCCAAAGGATCTCTTCCACGTGAAGCAAACAAATCCACTCTTCTCTCAGTCTTTCCTTTTGAAGCCTGGTACCTTTCTTGCCAGTTCCTCAGCGTGGTTTCTCGGATGTGGACTCTCTTTCTAGGTCAGTAGCATTTGCCCAAAGTTCATCACAGTCAAAAAGTCCTTTCTTGTATTGTACTGCAGGGATCCTGAAGCAGTTTTCCTGGAAAGCTGATATTTCCAGATAATTTAACACGGACAGAAAATGTTGCTGACCTCTGAATTATCTCTGGAAGTGCTTTTGCACTTAGAAATGCTTTAGAGATATCGCAGCTTTGATATTACATGAAGTTTCTGGTCGCTCTAGAAAAGACATTTAATTTTCTAATGCAGAAATCACCTTTTAAAGAAGTCATTAATTGCCAGAGACGTGGATAATGTCTGAGATGGCAGACAGAGCACAGAGTTATTTAGTTCCCACACTGAGAGCTCACAAGCCAACAGCTCAGACAAGCACTGACAGTACAAGTTTAAAGATCTCCCTTGCCTTCTCCAATCCTACAGCTGTCCACAGATGGGAGCCCTGGCAAATCATCGTGTGCAGAGTGCAGTGACATTGATGGGATGTGAACAAGAAAAGAAACACTTAAAAACGGTGCACTGCCTTGAAAAATACATCTTAGCCATCAGGAAAGAGGCTTGTGAACCTTTGTACTTCAAAGGCGTGATGATAAATCTCTCTTCTTGAGGATTACACATAAGTGTCTTATGGATACCAGGGACAATAGGTCAGGGAATTGCAAAAAAAAAAAAAAAAAAGAAAAAAAAGAAAAAAGAGCACAGCAAAATAAGGAATTACTGATATGAGTCATTAAACAAAATTCTAGTTATGTTTTATGTACTGTTGAATAAAGAGCTCATTGTTATTTGTTAAAGTATCATCATTACCTGATAAACCATGTTAGAAGAGGATGGATTTATTATTGTTCCTCACACAACTAAAAGGTTAACACCCTTCTGACCGCAAAATAATACACTTTCAGCTGATGGAAGCATTTAACAGAGCTGCCAAAAAATGTCCTTGATATTTATTAATAGACCAATACCATTTGCTAGGTCCAGCTTTTAAAATCTTCAGGCGTATGCATGAGATTTAAAGCTTTTCTCAATTAGTTTATCTTGAAATTAGTTTAGCTACTTGCAAATATGAATATGTTAAAAGATCAAACAAAAAGTGTGGGCTCACGCTGTTTCAAAATTTCTTTTAATGGAATTCCAAACAACAGGCCAAATTGAAAAATCCACTTTGTTCCTCCATCTACTCCTGTTGCAGGTGTAATGCAGCAAAGTCAGTGAATGGAGTATGAGAACTGAGTTTTATCACAAGCAGGATATATCAATTCTGTGATAACAACCCTAAAGGCAGTATCAGACAAAATATGCTGATTTTTGCATCCTTTGGAGAAGAACCCCGAGAGAGCCAGACCTGTCCGGGGCAGCGAAGCTTCCTGCTCCAACAGATGAACCTCCTGTGGTGCAGAGATCTCCAGGCTGGAATTATTCCCCCTGCAGCAGCATTCAATGATTGCAATTGCAATGCAATTATGAGTTGTCACCTTGTCCTGGGCACTCGGAGATGTCCACGGCAGTCTGGGAGGTGCTTCAAGCACTCTCAAAATTTCTGTTTCTTTCTTTGAGTGAAACATTGGATAAATTTCCTGCACAGGTAACGGATGAACGCAGCTCTGCCTTTTCCACAAGGACGAGGCCCTGGACGTGCAATTCTAAGTGCGAACTGCTTGGGTATCCACAGTTCCCAAAGCAGCCTTTATTTCATTCTCTGGGGAGGTTTTGTGATGGAAATCAGCTATGGCCTGTATCTTCTAGTTAATGGACCGCATTTTGAGGGAGTACAAACATCCCGCGGTAGGTGTGAAAGAGTTTAAGGGGAAAGTGTGATGAAATATGCATGTTCTTTCTCTAGAAGAAATAAAAAGAAGGTAAAGAAGTTTTGTCTGGAAGGATTCAGGTGTGTGTCCTTCAAGTTAAAGACAAGGAAAAGTACATTGCTTGAGCCTGTTCTCCCGCAGCCTTCTTCAGAGACGGAGAAGATAAAAGCAGGAGCTCTTTGAACATGAACACCTTCAAGTTAAACACGATTATTTGGTATTTAGTAAAAGAAGTTAATGAACTCTGGCTAGTACACTCCTCGTATATCTTCATTCGAAGCACTTGCAATATCCCCAATACATCCAGAGAAAGTACTACAGGTGTTCAAAGGAAACTGCTTTCCACTTCGTGCTTTTGTATGTAAATTAAATTGCCCGAGCCATTAACACATCGGAGAAAGCATCGGAGATGATCGTCGGAAGCTGCAAACATTCTTTTACTCCCACTGGCGTTTCACTGAAGCCTTTTAGACATTTAAAACTGAGTTTGGATACCGTGTTTAAATTCTATCCTGAATTATGAAAAATCTGTTTCCCAGGGACTCTACATTCTTCTATCACTGCAGCAGTGCTATCCATAATTAAAACAAGTAGAGATCTTTGCTGGAGGCAGAGCTAGAGGTAGAACATCTGATCGAGGCCCTGCATTAAGCATGACGTGATCTGGTACCCATTTGGAGGGAGCTAATTAAATGTGGGAGAACTGTAACTGAAGTGAGGAGGTGAGAAAACCCTACAAACCAAACAGAAGCTGCTATTTAAATGTTTGCACTTTAGAAATGCTTGTATGTCTTGTGTTCTATTTTCTTTCCTGCAGGGCCTTATATAACCACCACCATGACAACACTTAAGTGAATTCTTCCAGTGTCTCAAGCAAAATAACCGAATGCCACATTTCAGCTCTTCTGGCCCTCTTCCTTTCCAGTCATGGACCACAGAAATCTGTGAAAAAAATGATGGTTTATATCAACTGCTGGACCCAGGAATGTGTTTAGATACCATTAATGTAAAGTTTTCTGTAGATATTACCTACAACTGGAAATGAGTCCTGTAAAGGGAGCTCACACCTGTCCCAAAAGAGGGGAGAATACTGCAGAAGTTATTTAGGGGCCTGCTGAAATGAGAGATTTTGGCTGCATACTCTAAGAAAGCTTGCTCTGTGATTTGCTAACCCCTCATGGATTTCTGGTACGACCTCAGATCAAAGATGTTACACAGGATGGAAGCCCAGCTGAGGAGAGTTATCAGCTGGGTATAGGGAGAACACCAACAAGCCTACAAAAGCCATTTTGGAGAAGCTGGAACCTTGCAGAGTAGTTTTGGAGGGGCGTGAGGCCCGGGACAGGCTGAGAGTGTTTTATACACCTGAGGTAGATCTCTGTTCAAAATCCTGAGGCTATCCTTTTCCTTAGCCAGTGAAATACATTACATTTTCTTTTCCTGAAGGCATCTCTGTAAGAGAGATGTTCTGCTGGAGTGTGGCAAGTCCATGTTCTGTCATCTTTACCCAACCCCAGAGGTCCTGAACGCTGAACTCAAGCACCGAGGAAGTTTCAGACAGTTATTGCATAACTGATGTGCCCAATGCACAGAGGGCAGGAAACATGTCAGACCTGAGATGCTCTGATAAACCAACCCAGAGTGAAAAGTAAATTAGTGAGATCAGAAAGGCATTTCCTTCCTGGCTAACCTCCATGAGGATGACAGGAATTTGTCACTCACTCCCAGCCTGATGGACAGGGAAGGACACATTAATCAAAGAAGGGACATGTTTAATCAGTTCATGCCATGCTCCACACTTGATGGAGTGCTTTAACATCGTGGCACAACATAGTCACACCCACTTGAATAATAATTAGTGAATAATTCATTTTCCACTGTGGTAGCCACAAAAAAATCAATGAGCCTTGATGTGCAATAAAATAGAGGCATAAAAGGACCTATAAAACTTCCAGAAAGGGGGCTGATCCTGGATTTGCTGAAGGCACTGGCAAAAAAAAAAAAAGGAAAAAAAAAAAAAAAGAAAAAAAAAGTGAATAATTAATAAAATCCTGAGTCCCATAACCAAAACCCCCACAGTAACTTGTAAAAGGCAAACCTAACCAGACTATCAGCTTTAACTGAAATATACTGAGCAGATCTTAAAGACGACTGGATACCTTTTTTCATTTATATTTTATTGTTTGATTAATAACTTACATTCAGGGCAGGAGAGATTTAGCTCTTTTGTATTTTTTTCCCAAAGCACAAGTGAATTTCAGCTGTGGGAGAATGAATGATTGACTCTTTGTGAAATTATTCTTCATGAGCAGCTCATTACAAAACTTTCAGTCTCCTGGCTCAAACTTCATTAGATAGGAGCCAAACTTTCCTGTGACTTTTTTACATCAATAACCTACACTTCCAAAATATTTACAAACCATCTGGCTCATTTTTCATTACAATCAGGCCAAGTCTATGGAAATAACTTCTGGTTTTTGAATGAAATTATCTAAAGAAACAGCAGTGACTAACTAGTTTATTTTGTTAGAGATCCACTAATGCCTCCCTCACACCTCAGGGTAGCTGCAAATTGCTGCGGTTGCTTGAGATTGTGGTTGTTGTTTTCAGAGTGCCCGAACGTTTTCTTTTAACTTCCTTCCATGGAGTTGTTGAGTAAATATATTTGTTTTTCGGAGGGAAAGAAGGCAGCTCGTGCCTTTTTAAACTCGGCCGTTATCTTTGTTCTTTCCGAGCGGGTGCTCTCCGGACCCGCAGCTTTCAGTGTGAGAAGGGAAGGACAGCACTCCATCTTCTCAACACAATCCCAGGAAAGGACTCAGAAAATCCCCGATCCTGATTTAACAGAACTCTTGGGATACTTGAAGGAAATTTACTCATTGATGATCTGTATATGATTATAGCTTTATAAGAATTTTTCAACGTCTCAGGTGAAAGAATCTTTCGAAGTCCTTATAAGAATGTTTCAGGAGGTACCACAGAGTTTGACCAGATGTATTTGTGTGCAGAGAAAAGAAAAAAAATGGTCTTATTCTGGATCAGACTAGTGGAAATCATTGAGCACTCCCTCTTACCCCTCTGATTTCATAATGGCAGTGGGAAGACGAAACAGATGTTGGGAAAAATAGGAAACTCGTTTTTCTCATCAGGAATACATTTCTCGTTCCTGTTAGGAGTGTTTCCATGTCCAATCCAGTATCGCTTCCTGCCGGCACGGAGGGAGTTAAACCAGAGCTGTTAAAGGAGCAGAGGAAATGTAAGACAATGACACAGATAAGAATAACTTCAGCTAGGTGGCTTCAAAGGAGTTGGGCGATAGCGGCTGGGTCATCCCTGGAGGAGCGCTAATGAGCCGGCTCCGGCCGGGCGGGGACCGCGGCGCTTCCCGGGGGAAGGGCGGCATCAAAGAGGCCCTAAAACCTCAAAGGAGTGGAGAAGGGAGGGAGCTCGGGGTGAGCCAGGAGAGCTGGCAGGCTGGGAAGGCTCACGGACAGGAGGAATGTGCTGCGAGTTCCTCCTGGGAGAGCCTAAGCTGGATTTATGTAAATTATAGACTCTGGAAGCTTGGACTGTGAGCACGTTCAGAAAAGAAAACCACGACTTTATTTTTTTGTATTAACACCTGGGCCTGCAATCTTTGTTTCTTTGAGTTAGTGAACAAAGAATATTTTGCTATGAAGTAAGCGCGATTTGAAACTTTCTAATGAGCCTTTGAGCAGAACTCCTCCGGTGACTAAAGCCCGGCAGAACACATTGAAGTGATGCCGGTGGTTACCCGGGAGCTGTTCCCCAGCGCTGCCAAATTTCTGCCCAGGAAACGAAGCACCCTGGGCTTGACACCGCTGTAAGGACACGACCTTGGGAAGGGACAGCATCCAATAACCTTGTGAAGCTTTCTGTGGGCTGTGCATTTTTAAGCAGATCTTTGAGTGAGAAACAATCCCACAGCAAGGGCTGGTGGCAGCCCAGCACTGATGTAGGGTATGGATTGTTGGGCACACCGTTTATTTTGTTTATTAGTTTATTTTGTCCAAGGTACTTCATGCTTTTCTTTAAAAAAAAATTCTGTCATATTCACAATGAATTTTAAAGTAACTAGGACGTGGGTGAAAAAAAAAAGATCATAGTGAGCACCTCCCCAAAATCTAGCTGATGGCATGGATGGAGAGCAAGGATGTGGATGTTCAGTGGGCCATTTTGGCCAAGCATTGTTATTTTAATTTTATATTTATCTATTATTATATATTCACACATACCTTCAGCTAGAAAGAGGCAAATAGTGATACTTGAAGAGAAGGAAATCTCTCTGGAGAATTGTTTATCAGACTACAGAGATGAACTGTGGCACTTTGAAGGCATCTGTGTGGTAAAACCCTCTCCAGAGTCCCTCCCAGCACACACAGAGCCGCAGCTTCTGGTGCTGCCTGTGACAGTGCCCTGCAATGCCAGGTGAAAACTGCAGCTCCAGGGAGCACTGGGATGGAGCTCTGCCACCACGGCACATGGCTCGAGTGGCACAGAAGAGCATGGAAGGACAGCAAAATGCAGGAAATTACTTTTCATCCACTTGTTATGTTATTACTTGCATATTTTAGACCATGTTCATATGTGTGTATTTAGAGAATCCAAGTATGACTGTTCTAATTACACAGCCAATCTGAGATCAGATAAAACAAACACCAGTGATTCAGTCATTACTGCACAACTTTTTTTTTTTAAAAAAAAGCTGTTGTCTTATATACTGAATTATGCCATTAGAGATGCAGCTGCTTTCCTTGACACCAGACCTTCCTTCTATAGATCTCTTTCTCTCTGGAAGCTTTTTGTGAGTGGCAGTGACTCTAAATTAATGCATCATTTTTCTAACGGGTTCTTCTCTATCACGGAATTGTTTTAGTGTTATTATAAGTTTCCATAGAGATAACATTTTTAATAGCCTGTTCTATTTTAGCTCCATAGCCCATGCCTCAATTCTATCAGCAAATGGTCTGCAGAGTCACCAGGGTATAAGAATCTGATTAGAAAACTTGGTGCACTGCCTTTTTAGAAAGGATCTTTGTGTTCTCCAGAGCAGAGGAATATGAGCTATGCAGTGAAGTTACAATACACAAGACTAATTCAAAATCTCAATGACTACTCACTTATTCAAACAGCCATCCCTAGGGAGAATAATTGAGCAAAGTGGTTATAGGTAGTCTTATGATAACATCTTTGCATTCCTGCAATGCCTTTCTTGCCAAGATATTTTACAAGTAGATACAACCCAAGGGTTGTAGAAATAAAAATTACTTCAGCCCAAATAACGTTGCTTTCAATGGTACAAGTCAGGATTTATTTTTTTCCTTCTGATTTTTTTTTCAGGCTTTATCAAAGGCTTGGCATTGTTTATCCTGAAGTCCCATTTCTGTTTGACTGATGGCTATAAGGAGACACAAATTGGATTAAATCAATTCTTCACCATGGGAAATATGCCCATTGTCTTAGATTCTGACCTTCTACACTAACTTAGGAGAAACGTGAAATAAAAGGTTTAAAATTCAGTATGCTAATCACACCTTATACATTCTTATGAAGATCTAATTATAGTAGAATTACCATCGATTTACTAAAAAAAGCCCCAATCTATTGCAATATCATACTGTCCAAAAAGTATTAAAAAGTTGGGCACTGTATTAGAACACTTTTAAGTGCTGGCATGTTGGCCTTCATCATTACATGCACAAGCTATTGCCTAAGTGAGCCAGTGACTGAATAATAACTTGTTTAATAATCTTTTGTCAACTGTAGTATCTCATCTGGAGGGTTATCATAATAAAGACAGTAATTGTTTCTTCAAGTAGCCATTAGAGAATTCTGTAACCACTACCATTCTAATTAGAGCATTCAAGATTAATTTCAAGAACAGCATTCCCTGAGAGTTCAGTCACAGGAGACACTCATTTAGAAAGAGATAAAGTTGTTGTCCATATATATAGATATATGTATATATAGGCTGGTCCTCATTAGCTGGGACACTACACACTCTTAATAAAGCAAAATACTGTAGCAAGCAGAGAGGAATAAAGTGCTGAGCTCACTTTTCCAAGGCCACTGATCTTCCTGAGAGCTGAAGAATGATCTCCTAATGCCCACATCACCAAGATGTGCATCCTTGGAGGAAAATGCTTCTTTAAATTCTGAGAGCACCTGTGCTGCAGGTGCACCTTTGGAAGGGGCCAAGAGTGAGAGTGGGTGACAGGGAGCTTCTCCAGAAGTGCCTGGGACAGACTGATCTAAAACCTCCTTAACTCCTTCAGGCTGATTTGCACAGGTCGTGTCACAGATCCCAGGCTGTCCTCATGCAGCCCAAGTTGATTGAAGGCAAAAAAGAAATAAATCAGCCTCCTTCTGAAAGCAAAGCAAACCCTAAATGCACTGGGTGTGGACAATGGTGGGGTCACAGAGAAAGATTAAAAACGGCATCAATTTTTCATGGTGAGGGTTGGGACAAGGCAGTGGAAATGCCAGGACACGGGGGTTTCACGCTGTGTTCCTTTTTGTGTGCTAATTTCTTTATCTGCAGCACTTAGCTGGGTGATGAAACCACGGAGAGACACCAGAGGCTGCTGGTGGAGATGCTCGTGCTGCTCTTGGTGCCCTGCTGAGGGGGCAGTTTGCTTTTGGAGGGAAGCTCAGGGTCAGCTGTGATGGATTCTCTGGAAGCTGAATAAAAAACTCAATAAACAGTGCTCTGCACTGTCAGGTACAGAACTGTCCTGAACTGGAGTGCTGGCCTAGGAGCACAGTAAAAATCCTGATTTAATTCCTTCAGATTCCAGGGAATTTAAGGGAAGCTGGGATCCACATTTGGACCTGAAGCTGAGTGGAAGAGACATTTCTGCTTGCCAGAATCACCTGGTGTGGTCCAGGATAACGTAAAGTGCCCAGAAACCAAAGTGAATTCCAAAAGCTGCACAACTTGTTGCCTTCTACCAGCTGAGCAAGAGCCCAAAAACTTTTCTGTGAAGGCACTGCAGAAACCAGTGCTGCTCTATCAGCAGGTGCATGAGCTAAATACACAGGGATCCCCTTCTGAGTGCTGGCAAATTGTGCTTTCTCATGCATGAAGGTGTTCATATTGCTGCTCACAGTCCAGCACATTTAAATATCCTTATTCTTCTCAATAGCTCTTGATTTCCATTTGAAATGCAGAAGACATGCACACCGGAGCTACATTAAATTTTCTACATGTGCTGTGCTGATATGCTGTCAGGTCCCATTGCCTGAATAATAATCCCTTTTTTGATGTGCAAAATTTTACATTTCAATCAAAGGGTCTTATTTTTCATTGCCAAATTCCTCCATGACCAAAGCTTTCACAGTGTTCTTTTTATGTTTTATATAAATTTACACTTTATCTTACACTTTACCTGCTTCTTGCTTACTCCCCCATACCTCTGCAAGCAGCTACAACTCTAATACATCCAGTGAGACAATTTATCAGCTAGGAGGACACTGGCAAAAATAGCATTGTACCTCTCCAGAATTGTTATCTCGGGTAGGTGAGCCACTTCAGCCAACTCACTATCAACAGGAAAAGAAGGATGTCCATAACATTTTTATTTCAACTTCTTGCTGGTCTAGAAATGGAAATATCCTCTCTCAGGAAACTCTTTTTTTTTTTTTTTTTGGGGGGGGGGTTGTTTTTGTTTTTGTTTTAAACCATTAAATGAGCCATAGATGAGAAAAAAAGTCTTAAATTTCAGCAGTGCTGGAAAACAATACAATCACAGCGTTGTATAACTTCTTTCCACTATCTGATCTCACAGGATAGAAGGAAATAGGAAATATAGTTGAAGATGATTCATCACATGCCCAAAACAGATGTTCCTCAATTTGAAACATATCACCCCAGCCAGGGAAATGGAACTGTGGTGGATGTCAGAGGCAGTTACATTTGCCTGACAGGTCCTCCACGCTTTGCAATAACATTACTGCTAATGAGAGTCTAGTGCTGATGTGCAGCTCTTTGTTTTGCTGCTGCTGCCGAGCAGTCAGGTCTGCTTGGTGCATCCATTAGCAATAAAGCCGTGTGTGTGTGTGTGTGTGTGTGTGGTATTTCCAAATTGAATTATAATGCAAAACACAGGCGCCATCCTCACTTCATTTTTCAAGCCTTGCCTGTGCAGTCTC
Organism: Cettia cetti; assembly: GCA_013401135.1. NCBI lineage: Eukaryota > Metazoa > Chordata > Aves > Passeriformes > Sylviidae > Cettia > Cettia cetti. The sequence continues at coordinate 18,208 of VZUI01075315.1, forward strand.
AAAACCAACAGTTAATAAAGTGAGTTCCTCTGCTCCACGGAGCTAAACCACCTGATTTATTTCCCTTTAGGAGTGCAGCTTCCTGTGGCTGACCTTTGAGCAGAGCTGGAGTTTCAGGCAGCAGCCCAGCCTTTGTGTGTGGCTGTGTCCCAGTCTGGTGCCAGTACAGATGGGGCTGGGGCCAGCAGCCACTGGCATCTCCCCGAGCTCTAAAGGCTTCTCGCTGAGGATTCAAAATGATTAAATGCCAATCTTCACTTTGCCAACCTCCTTTACCAAATGCTGGAGTGGCTTTCTGTGTTTCCTCAACAGGCTTCTGCTCTAGAATAAAAAGCCTTTATGATTCAGGGGAGGTGCCTATTTGTACAGCAGACAGGATGTGAAACCTGGGGGCTGGACAGCTACAGATGCTGAGATCCACCAGCACAGCTGGCCAAAACCAGGGGCAGTTTAAACCCAAGACTGAACATTTCTACTGAAAAATGCTTAATAGGGATTCTATGAAGATAAAAGACAGGACCATGAAGAGCTTGTTCTTCCTTGCTTGATGGGCAAGGTCTGGTGAATACTTTGTTTTCCTGTTTGCTGTTAAATTCTCAGGCTGAGAATTGTGTGACAGCACTGACAGAGTTCTCTGTTCCTTATTGAAGGAGAGTTAGGGATCAAAATTGTCATTTACCCATTGGTTGTACCTCTCATGTTACATTCTGTAGTACACATAGCTGAAGTTAGAGAACTGGCAGACTAGGAAATTTTGACTTTATTTAGGATTATTTGCCTTTCAAGGCATTATTAATAGGTTTGGGGGTTTTGTTTGATTTTGTTTTTTCTCTAATGGTTCTTTATGGGAATATTTGCAAATCTTCCTGGGAGATGCCTTTAAAGAATTTCTCCTTACTGCTGCAGGAGGTAAAAGGGTGGGAAAACAATTCTTAAAATTATTCCATTTTTGAAGAACATCAAATATTGAACATTGTCAAACGCCACTCATTCACTATTGAAAACAAATTTATACTGGTTAGCAAGATCAACTTTTATCGTGACTGTAATACAAAGGGGCCTGACAGGCACAGAAAATTCAAAGGACACATAAATTGCCAGATTCTTCCTTTAGCAACAGATAAACGCGCCGGGAGTAGCCTGGAGGCAGAGGCTGGCTGGCTTTGCTCAGCAGAGCAGTTTGCTGTCTCACACCGGGCTCTGATCACTTGGAAGTGCAAATGGGCTGATTTGCTGAGCACGCTGATGGCAAACCCCCAGAGGAGCTGAGGGGCTGCCAGCTGCCGGCTCAGCTCCGCAACCAGGGAAATGTCCCTGTCCTGCACCCTCCGTGCTGGGGACACTCACCTGTGCCCTCCAGCCGAGGCACTGAAGGGGTTAAAGCAGGACACACACACCTGTACATCCCGAACATCTGAAGTGGAAATCACTCGCTGCCCCTGGAGACTTAAAAGCCTCGTGGAAGGCTTCAAATAGGGTTAAAACGGAGCTGAGCAGGGGGGAAAAAATAAATCCTTCTTTGTTTTCCTTGTCGTAAAAGGAACTTCAACACTTCAAGGGGTAAAATTTGAAAACGGCTGCTTGACAGTTTAACATAAACAATTCCAGTGATGAAAGCACAATATGGGGATAATTATCTGTTCAAATAAATCTGATTGATGCTAATGGGCATTTGAACAATTCATCAAGCAGCCAGGGTTTTTTCTGTCCAATTTTCTTTGGTAAGCAAAAATGACACATCCAAACCTTTTATGAAGTATTACCATCTCCCTCTGCACCTCCCCATCTTCTACAGAGATCCCTGTCCCAGCAGGAAGGACACTGAACTCGTTCCCACAGAGCATTCCCAATATTCCTCCTTGGCACAGGGACAGCTGCTGGAGTTGAGATTCGGGTCAGCAAAGCCCCAGTGCTTCACCCTGGTGCTGCAGTTTGCAGATGTGCTGGGCTGCAGAGCCCCTGGGGGGCTTATCCCCTGGGCCTGTGCAGGGATTTAGGAGCTGGGAGGAATCTCACAACCAGTGCCCTCTGTCTCTTCCTTCAGCCCACCCTCCTCTGCTCTGTTTTTCATTCACTTGCCCTCTTGCAAGTGGTCAGTGAATTCTTTCTCAAAAAATGTCCACAGGCACAATAGGAAAAGCTGGATTTGTCTTAAAATCCAAAAAGTATTGGCCAGTTCAACCACTGAGTGAAACATGAGGGGGAGTGCTGAGAAGAAAATACTTTTTCATGGGAGTGTAGTCCTGATATCTGTTTGTTAAATACAGCAACCAGAAGAAAATCCAGAATGCATTGGATGTCGATCAGATTTAAATTGGAGTAGAACAATTTAAATTGTGTTTAGCTGCCTATTGCAACTATCAGACTCTTTCATTCCATTTGTCCATCTCCTGATAAATTATCTTTGAAACTCCCAGTTCCAAAGCTCATGGCAACTGATTGCTCAGGAATTTGTGCCCAACATTGTTTTCCCTTTATTCTCTTTTAGTCAGACAAAACAGAAATTTTAACTAAGCAGTCCAAGGCAGAGAAACAATAACACATTATTCAAGGGACAATTTGCATAGGGATATGATAGAAAGTGTGGCAGAAATTCACAGAATATCCCAACTCCCAGTGAAGTGCTGTGAATATCAAGCACACAGTAATGAGGACTGGGCTGCACATAATTTCTTAGCCAGGAGAGGGCTGAATTCGTGGTTGTGCCTTGCCAGTATCACTGTGTGTCCTTCCCTCCTCACCCACACAGGGAATACCTTGCCCCATGCATCCCAGGCTGTGTCACCTCTCTTCCCTGCCAAACTCCACCCAGGCTGGGCTCTGCCTTGAAGGGGACTGGTATTTCTCTGTCCTTCACAGCACATTTGTGTCGTATTTTTTCGTTCTAAGATGCTCAATATTCTCAAAAATTCATGGAAGAGAATGCCTCCAGCATGCATGGATCTTTCTGAATACTAATGAACTTTCTGATATGTGTTCTTCATGGTAAAGAGTAATTTTAGTCGTTGGTAAACACTATTTACTTAAGGAAGTAAAAAAAAAAATTCTTTCTCAAAATCGTTCAATTAACTCATGTGTCCACTTCAGCTCGTTGGTCTGGCAGTGAATAAACAGGATTGTTGTATTTGTGTGAGTGTTTGTGCCTCCTGCCAGGGTAAATCCATTGATCCCCCAGCACTTGGACATATACTGAGCACCATATATTTAGACTGCATGAAGCTTTGTTTGTTGGTTTTTTTTTTTTAAATGTGCTCTTTCAGGAAGCAGCATCATCCAGCACTTCCCTGAACAGCACCTGAGATCTCCCAGGGGAGCTGAGACGAGGCTGTGGCAGCAAAGCCCCCTTTGAGGTGCAGACAGGGGGGTCAGCTCTGACCTGCAGCTGAGGAGGGAATCTCCCCCCCAGAAGCAGCACAGGGAGTGCAGCCAAACCCCCTCACCTGAGGGCTGTGCCTTGGGATGCAGCTGGCAGCACTCCTGCGTGTCTGCAGACACGGACAGAGATGTCCTCTCACCCCATTTCTCACCCCATTTCCCAGGGGCACAAGCCCATAGCCCGGGCAGAGGGGTGGATTTCCCTGTGCACAGCTTTGGGCTTTGTCAGCTGCTGCAAAAGGATGCATTAAGAACCTTCAAAGTATATCCAGCTTCATCCAGTCCCCAAAGGGAGAAAGTTAAAAGCTCTCATGGCTCAGCAGATGAGACTCTTCCCTCTCTCTGGTGAAGCCAGGACAAGGCTCCAGTGGTTTAATGTGTTTAGAATTGGATATAGATTTTTAGGAATTGGATATAGATTTTTAAAAGAAGCTCAGAAGATTTAATTCTTGCCATCTCCTTGGTCATAAGGAGCTATTTCTTAGAAAAGAAAGATGAAAGATTTTTAATTGAACTCTGAATTAATTTCAAAATACATTCTTTTCTTTACATGAAAAGCAATTCTTTGTGTATCCATGTTTCACACATACATTCCAGAAAACTGATTTCCTGGAGGCTCAGGCACTGAAACTGCCTGTACTGTAATGATTTTTGGTTTCACAGAAACCTTACTTGCTATAACCAATAATGAAAGCACATAATGGAAAAATGTTTTAAAGCCATTTCTTAAAAAAGCCAGCAAAAGCTTAATAACAACTTAAAACCTGTTGAGGTAAGTTCTTGAGATTTGGAAGGGCTTGCTGTAAACAATTTTTCTCAGTATCTTGCCCTGGAGATCCAATTTGTTATTATTAAACATACTGAGGTATTCTTGTTAAAAGTAGGACTAAAAATAACCTCTCAGCTTGTATTGCACAGGTATTTTTAGGTCCAAGGATTTATTCCTCCTATCAATTGGTGCTTTGTATTAATTAATTTCAGTGGCAACTTCATTTTCTCCTTTGTGGCTCAATTCCAAAGAAATTTTGTTTTGACAGATTTCGGTTGTTCCGTTCTCAATCATTACAGCATGAAGAAAAAACTCTGCTGTAAAAAGAGCAATGTTTTTGTTAATCAGCTGTTCCTCATTTGTCAGAAAAAAAAATAATCCAAAGAACTGAGGTGAAGTTTTTATGGGGAAGATAGACGTGCTCCAAGCACAGTTTTTTATTGTCTTTTCAGGGCAGAATAAATGACCAGGTGAGAGTCAAGGTGATGATGGCATTGCAAACCCCAGTTTTATTTGGACTGTGGTTAAAAGCTAATAATAGCATGGACTTAATCATTGGGTTCTTTAATGAATGCACATGAGCCTAATAATTCCTGAAAAGGCCCATTTGAAGGGAGAAACTGGGTTTTTTGTAGAACCATTTACACAACAAACAACCTGGGATTCCATCCAGCCTGAATTCCCAAAGGCAGCCAGAGTGCTGAGAGGAGAACGTGAAAATGCTCAATTTGTCTCCAACAGCACAGAGCCAAAGCTGTTTGCACAGAGACAAACTGCAGGTGGAACTGACCCCTCACTGCAGCATCCAAGAGTCTCCTAAATGTCACCAAGAAGAGAACCAGAGTGCCCAGGAGCTGCAGTGGGAGGGTTGTGGTGTAGTGTGCAGGAGCTGAAAGGTGTGGAAGGATAATTTTGTATTGTAGCCTGACTAAAACCTCCTCCCATCCACAGTCATTGATCAGCTCAGTCCTGAAACGTGTAGGACTGTTTTACAATCTTACCCCAGCTGATTTAATCTCCAATTTTATTTGTAGTTATGTTTTAATGCCCTCATAGCTCTGTCATTCGCAGTCGTAGCATTCAAGTGTTGGGCTACATAATTATGAGAAAATTGAATGAGGGATCAGTACTTTTGAAATTGCACTGCAGTGCACTGGGGGCCCAGTAAATGGCCAAATCTCCACGGTGGTTGGGTAAGAATTGCTCAAATATAGCAAAAACCTGCTGTTTTTCCAGAAGATTTTGTGTTAAGGTTGATTTTCAGTATCAGAAATCTTGTTAGCCCATGCAAAGGTAGCCATTACTGAAAAACTGCTGCTATTCCCTGTGATACTCATTGGTATTTCTGGGATAGTCTTGGTGCTGCTGGGCTGTATGGAGTGAAGATGGGTCCAGATGGGATTGACTGGTCCTGGTGGGATTGACTGGTCCAGGTGGGATTGACTGGTCCAGGCTGGACTGGCTGGTCCAGGTGGGACTGGCTGGCCCAGGTGGGATTTCCTGCTTCTTCCCTCCCCTGGGCTGCATTTTCGGTGTCCCTCTCATGGCAGAGCATCTCCCTCCGAGTGAATCCCTCGGGGTCCCCAGGGTGCTACAAGCAGAGCAGTTTCCACCAGCCCTGGAGGGAGTGGGGAGTTACCTGAGGACACCAGGTGACCACGGGTCCTTTCCTGGTGCCCGTGGAACTCACAGGAAGCTTTTCAGCAGGGAGGATGTCCTCCCCATGTCCTCCCCACGAAGGAGAGCAGTGCAGCAGCCGAGCAGGATGCAGGCAGAGGCTGGGGGACATCCTGCAGGTGCTTGCTTTGAAGTGTTGACAGCTCCGTGCAGGAATAAAGGACCAGACTGAAATGTGTCACCGTCTTCCGCCTCCCACCGCCGCCGTGTGGGAGGCTGGAGCACGTCAGGATTTGGTGGCCTATTTTCTGTGCTCCTCCAATGGCTGGGAGGGAGAGCCCTGCTTTGCTCCTGCCTCTGTCAAGCTCTCAGTGTCTCTAACAGCAGCTGCTAACAGGGACGGCTCCCCAGAATGTCTGAGGGGCAGGGGGTGAAGTTATTGCTCACGCTTGGGGTGGTGGAGCCACCCTTCAGCCTCCTTCTGCTAAGGCCCAGAAGCTCTAAGCCTCAGTTTGGAACAGATGGCTCCTGAGAAGCTGTCAGTGCTTCTGTCAGTCAGGGGAGGTCAGGGAGGGGACAGGAGGGACAGAGATGCACTGGTGACAGTACATATGTGCTCTTACTCTAGGGCTTGGACTGAGTAAATAAGTCCTGTTCATTCTTCTTTTTTTGTTTTTAAATATTCCTCCCTGCAGGCAGCTTTATTCCCCAGTCTGGCAGTCTGGGAAAAAAAGAAAGAATTTAATAGCTCCTGGCTTCTAATCCCAGGGCAGACAGAAAACTTCATTGTGACCTCGAGCAAATTATTTAAACTCTTAACATCAAATTCACCTCTATTCATGCTCTCTTCAACCTCAATGTCATTATATTGAGAACTTAATTTGTTCTACATTCCCTCATATGTAATCCCAAGATCAGTGTTTGTCTTTCTCACAAGCAGTTTGCAAGGAAAGATTCCTTTTCTTGTTTTGGTACTGGTCTGTATCTTGAAGCATTACAAGAGCTGTGGACTGCGTCCATCCTTTGGTCTTCAGTGTTTGGGGTGGGATCGTGGATGAAAATATAGACACAATTATAGATTTGTAGGGAAAAAGGTTCCCTATATGCTGTACATCCTACATGGAAAGGGAAAGGCCTGCTACCTCAGCACAGGCATTCTGCTCACCTTTAATTCCCTGCTTTCAGGAGTTTCTTCATCTTCCAGGCTCCAGGAATTGCCTTCTGGAATCTCCCAGTGCCCTGGCCAAGAGCAGTGCTGACAGATCCCACCTTGGGCAGTGAGGGGGAGGCAGCCTCCTCCTGCTGAGTTGCAAGGCTGCTTTCTCTTTCTGTTTTTAAACATTCAGTTCCAAAGGTGAAGGATCTGTCCCTGGGATGGAGAGGGACACTTCTCACCCCGTGTGACACGTCCTGTCACAGCTCAGCAGCCCCGTGAGGGGAGCAGGCAGCCCCCAGTGCTTTCAGCTCCTGCCTTATTTCAGTTTCTGATGAACTGGGAGAAGCTTTCAGACCAAGGACAGTGGGTATGGGCCCCTTGCCTCTAACACTTGCCCTACGAGATGGTATGACCCTTAAAAAAAACACAAACTGTGCCTCCAGGCACCATTATTTGCCTCTAAGATATAGGATATAAGTGCATTAAGCCTTAAAAGGTGCAAGAAGCACATTTTTGTGTTGGTTTGGCCTTTGGATGTTCACGGGTAAGCTGATGCTTGGGTCTTGGAAAAGCAACAGTTCCTATCCAGTTGTGGTTGGCTGCCTGGAGTGCTGCAAACAAGGGCTACTGTGCTTTTCGATTACATGAATCTTGTGTCTGTCCAGGCCTGGGTGTTTAAAAAAGAGTCAAGCTCAGCCATCCTGAACCACAGCAAACAGAGATTCTCCTTAGGATTGTGCCTGAAGTGGAGAGATCAAAACACTGCAGTGGGTAAATAGAAGCTTGTTGTGCTGAGGGCTTTTGCTAAAGTCATATTTCTTCTGAATAAATTGACAGCAACTTAGGAAATTCTACTGGGACTCCCCTTGCATTTCTGAAGTATCACCTAAGCAGTAGCTTGGGCTTTCTTTATTTTATGCTTTTCCCAGAAGAAATATTGCAATATCTGAAGCCTGGTGGTGTTTTTTTTGGTGAAGTATCATTTTCTCTGCCTCTTTCATTGCATGCAGCTATTTAAATCTCCCAGTCTATGCTTCTTTGGTAGAGGAATTTAGGGCAAACACTTGCTCCTGCTCTTGCACAAATATGAGTTTTCCCAGCTGAAATATTTTCATATTGTCACAAGCTTGGGGGGTTTTAAGAGTCTATTACAGGGCAAGTGGCTTAAAAATGGATAAATGAGTGCAGAGCTCCCTCAGATAAGGTCAGCTCTGTGTCTCCCAATGTCCTTCACGGTGAAGAACGTCCTGGAACAAGGATTACAGGGCACTGCTCCAGGTGCTGCGGCTGGAAGCACCTCCCGAGGTTCTGGCTGTCCCTGCGGGGTCAGTGCCGTGCTCTGCCGTGGGTGGGGCTGCAGGAGCACCAGGAGCAGGAGGAGAGGCTCTTTGCAATCCCTTCTCTTTGGAAGGAGAGCTGGACACAGCCCAGGGCGTGGCAGGGCTACTGGGATGTTCAAGGAGCAGGGAGGGGGGGGGCAGATGGAGGGAATGTTTTGGGGTGCTTTTCTTCCTCAAATGTCTTTTAAAGAGGGGGGGAAAGGAGCAAATGGAGGGAATTCAGTTCAGGCAGGTGGCCCCCGCTCCTGAGAGCCCCGGCTGCTGTTTCAGAGCTGACACTGGGGCCAGGAGCAGGATCACTGCCTCGACTGCTGGACATTCTGTGCTGAGCCATGCAGGAAACAGAACCCTCAGGGCATCAATCCCCAAGGGAAGAGAGGAATAAAAAACCAACCGTGGCTGCCTCTGCTTCCTCCAGCGTTTTGCTTCAGACTCCTTGCTGCACCAGCAAGTGTCACTATGGGCTTTGCTATGCAGCAGGGAAGGGAAGGGGAGTTCCACACAGGAAAGGGAAAGCTGCCCTGGTGAGGAGTGCGGCTCGCCACACCTGCCCGCAGCCAGTGACCCTGAGCTCCACTCCCCCCGCGCTTCCACTGACACGGTGACCTGAAATCACCATCATTGTTAAACCTTTCACTCTGGGGACGTGCTAATGGTAGGACCGTGTGACAAAACCTTTTGATTCTATTTTTTTTTTTTTTTTTTTTTTTTTTGTCTCGTGGGGGTGATTCCTGTTTGTAATAATCACGGTTTCATTTTCAAGGCAGCCTACTTGGTAAGCCACGCTTTTAAGTTCAGCTTGTCGGATTTTCAAATTTGGATTTGGGAGTGGAAGTTCATTGGGGTACATTGCTACTTCTTCAGACAAGAAAATGAAATATTTATTAATTTAGAAAAAGGAGTGAAGTGAAATCTGTGACTGTAATTTTATTTCTCCTCTGCTTTTTCGATGTTGTTGAATATTTTGGCAGCATTTTCAATGTATTTAATATTAGATGGGGAAGTGTGAAAATGGAAATGCATTGAGGAAATGGAAAAACACCAACATTCCTGTTACTGAAACAAAACTAAATTATTATGAAAAATATTATCATGAATATGGAAAGGAAGCAAGATTGTATTTTCTTCTCCAACTGCCTAGCCACAATTTTGTGTTCCACAAAAAGAAAATTCAGTCACATGCCTTTGACATTGTGAAATGTGAAGCTCTTAAACAAATACTACCTGCAGAACACATAAAACTCATTAAAGATACCAATAATAAACATTTCTGCCTTCTCTACATAAGTAGTTATTTTTAACCTTTTTTGTACCTAGCTGATGTAGGACATCACAAAATCCCAGAAATTATAGGTGATTTCATTCATCTGTGGGTAGAACTGGTGTTCTGGGTGAAATTCTCACCATGCTGGAATGAATCCCTCTGGTTTCTCATCAAGCTGGGATTCCACACTTTATTCCACAGTCATGTGCTCTGTACCTTTCCCCAAACCTTCTGGAGTGCTGTGGGAGGAGTGGGAGGGATGTGAGCAGGGGGAACGTGCTGTGCAGTGGCCTTGGAACAGGAACAGCCCAGAGCAGCCACCACTCCCCAGCCAGGGTTGGGAGGCAGGAACCACAAACCCCAGCTCCTCCCCAGAGCTGGAATTTCCTCTGTGGAGAGAAGTGCTGATTGAGGCTCTGAGGGCTGGCTTTGAAGCTGGCAGCGTTTCAGGGAAATGAGAAGCAGGGATGCATCCATTCCTGTTTAATTCATCCCTGCTGCAGCCTGGGCCCGTGCAATCCTGCCTTGGCTAAGTGCACTACAGAGGAACATTGACAACAGGAAGAATGACTAACTTCAGGGAGGAGAATTAGAATTGTTTGACCTTTCATAGTCTCTTTTCATCAGCTCTACAGAAAAGAATATCATAGCTCAAAGCTCTTGTTCCCTCAGGTTTCTTTCACTTTAATAACATTCCTGCATGGATGTAATAAAAGTCCCTTTTTTCATGAGCTCGTTTTTCTCCCTTTATTTCTGCTTGCCATTCTTGACTTCACAGATCATGACCAGGACAATAGTAAAACTCTCAGACAATGCTCGAGGAGGCAACATTTTTGTCTTAGCCACCAAATTCCCCATTTTCATTGTGTTCATTACAATGTGCCTCGTAAAATGTTTGATATTGCAGATTCAGGGGGTCAGCTGGTGAGGTGGCTTTGGAGGAGCACCTGGAGTAATCCTCAATAATCAAACCCTGCTGGTTACTACCCTAAGCTTACAAGCATTGCTAAACCATGGAGCCACTTTTATAAGCTGTCTGCTCCTCTTCTGGAACAAAATGTTGTCACAAGGAGCTGTTCATTTGTAACAAGCATAAAGAATTGTTGGCTTTATGATCAGCTTATGGAACTCATTTCCTTGGGAGGTTGTCAAATTTTGCCTTCTTGTACTGTTGGAGAAAAAAACTTGGTTAAAGAGAACTCCTCCAAGTACACAGTGTTTTAGTCCTTCCCCCAGCCACTACTGGCAGATGTTTGCTCTCTGGCCCCTGAAGTTTCTTTCACTACTGCCTGTGCTCGTGCTCTGAAAGAGAGGAGATAAAGTCATTAGGCTCTGTCTAACCCCTGAGACTGCAGTGATTTTAACCTGGTTTCTTCTAGGGCAATTCTAACCTGAGGTGATCTGTGCTGAAGGGCCTGATCTTTTGGGCTGGTGAAACTGAATGTGTTTAAAAACCAACCTCAGGCACATTTCCCTTGGGAAGAAGATGCAACATTGGTGCAAGTAAGTGCAGCACAATTTCTGGGTCACAGGGTTCATTGCCTACCCTGCTGATGATGCTTTTGTGTTCAAGCCTTGCTGTCCATGATGAGTTGCAGGCCAGAGGAACATCAGGGCATTTCTGATTTCTTACCATAATATTTTCATAATGCATGATCTATAAAAACTGCAGAAAGTGAAGCTGTGTCCGTGCCCTGCCTTGTGCTCCTGCCCTGCCCTTCCTGATGCCTTGGCAAGGCTGAGCTGGAACAGAGGCTGGGCAGAGCTGGAGAATAAAGTGGATATTTATTGAATGGCCTTTAGGGTACACCTTGGGCAGGACAAGAGCCTGGCCAGGGCTGCACCCAAGGGGGACCCAAAATGGGCACAAAATGGACAAAGGGTCCCCAGGTCTCACACTTTTGTAAGTTTTGGTCCATTTGCATATTGGGGTTGAATTGTTCAATTCCAGCTCCAGGTTATGGAGTCTCATCCTTCTTGTTTGGGCCAGACACCCCCAAAGTTAGGAAACTTCTCTCTAGTCACACTTTCCTTTATTGGAGGACTCTTTTTTTTTTTTTTTTGCTTTGATTGTGGTATTTTCTCTTTCCTCTCAGAAGCCTCACTTTACAGCACTGAGAGCCAACTACTCCTGGGACTATTTGGAAGTCTTTAGATATTTCAGAGCATAACGGAATAGATTTGTAAAACTTTGCTTTGTGTATCTGGAGGAGGGGAACAGTTTTGACACATCTGTGTTGCACAGGGTAATACAAGGCACCAGCACCTGGAAAAACAAAGATGTTAATGCAGCTGACACTTCCCTCCACTCCCTTAGTGAGCAAATGCTGCTCAACAGACAGAATCTGTGAAAACCAACCCAATCTCACAGGAGCCTGTAGTGCTTAAATCCCTAATATAAAAATAAACTGTGGTCATAAAGAAACATTGTACTAAAATTAAACAAATATTCTTGAAATACACAGGCATTATGGCATGTCCTCTGGAGTGTAATAGCACTTGTGGTTTCATAGCTGGAACCCTTTTTACTTACAAATTGACACTTCACAAGATGTTTTAATCATCTTTCATATCTAAAGCAACATTCTGCCATTTGGTTCTTAGGAATCTCTGTAATAAACACATGAGCAGCTCATTAAGTCTCACTAAACACTTCTGTGTTAGCTAAGAGTTATTTCATATTTTAAACAGATAAATGGGCCCAGCATGCCTAAACAACTTGTAGAAGATAATCCATCATGTCAGCTGCTTGGTGTGAGCACTCAGGGTGGCAAGTCCTCTCCTTGCAGAACTGAGGATGCTGCTGGGTTTTCAGAACAGGGATAATTTCCTTTTTTTAACCCCAAGCCCAAGGAGCATCACGTAAATCTCGTGTTTAACTGTGCTGGTTTCCTTTGCCCAGTGCTCAGGGGACTGTGGCACATTCAGTAAATTACTGCAAGAAGAAATCTCCACCAAGGTAACAGGTGCCAAATAAAATATATTAGTCAATAAAAAAACTATTAGAAAGCAAGTCCTTTTAATGTGATTTACAAGAGGCTGAAGTTACAAAGCAGCAAATGGAAGGAAAGAAAATTACACCATGAGCAGTAAAGAGAACAGCAGTTCTTGTGGTAGATATTGGAAATTAAAGGAAAAACTTTGAGGAGGCATTGGCCGTGGCCTGCTAACATTCATTCCCAAAGGAAATAGTCCAGAATTTGAAAGGGAGATGGCAGGGAGATTTATTTATTGTGGTCAAAGCTCAAGTACAGAGGCCATGCTCTGATTCCCTTCCCCTGCTTTCCCCTGCACTGTGTGACCAGAGGGGTTTGTGTGGAGGAAGTTATTGTTTGATGTGGGCAGGAACACGGGGATTAAGGAGAGGAAGTGATCAATTAATAACAATTCCTGACAGGACAAATTACCAGTGCCTTAGAGCTGACTGCTGCTGAGGAGCTGCTGCTGGTGCTGGGGGACCTGAGCTCCACACAACGGGGTCCCTTGCTGGGGCACGAGGCCACTGCTGAGGAAAGAGGGGTTCTGAGGAGAAAATAAAAGTTCTATTGAGAAAAGAGGGGTTCTGCTGAGAAAATAAGGGTTCTATTGGAAAAGAGGGGCTCTGCTGAGGAAAGAGGGGTTCTGATGAGGAAAGAGGGGTTCTGCTGAGAAAATAAGGGTTCTATTGAGGAAAGAGGGGCTCTGCTGAGAAAATAAGGGTTCTATTGAGGAAAGAGGGGTTCTGCTGAGGAAAGAGGGGTTCTGCTGAGAAAATAAGGGTTCTATTGGAAAAGAGGGGCTCTGCTGAGGAAAGAGGGGTTCTGTTCTCACTAGGCAGAGGGATGTCTGTGAAAACCCCATTTTGCCACAGGTTTGCTGCCTGAGGACGGGGAAATCCCTTTGCTGCAGTGAGAATCAATGAAAGGAGTTATGTAATGGGTCGGTGTTGTTAAAGAAGGAAAACATGATTATTATTTTCAGGATCTGTAATAAATCCAAACACGGAATGCTAATGTTGACAAAAGAGATTTCTGCTGCTATGAACCAAAGGCTGTTTGCTCAACAGCTCAGAAGCAGGAAATCTCCTGGAGGTGATGCTGAATAAAGCATGTGCATAAGTAGTGTGTTAGTTTAGCTCCTGGTCTGTGGTGGATCTGAGTGCCCTCATAAATTCACACCAGTGGGAAAAAAGAAAAAAAAGAAAAAAGAAATGAAAAAAAAGGAAAAAAAAAAAAAAAAAGAAAAGGAAAAAAAAAAGGAAATGGGGAGGCTGCTTGGAAACAATTTGCCTAAATGATGTTATATGATTATGTGTGGAGGCTGGGGGGGTGGCAGGAGAAAAGGAAGGCAAAAACCTTGTCAGATTTAAAGAGCCCACTCTGTACTCTGGGAAGGCAAATTCAAGCCCTGCATTCTGAATTAGTGCCCTGCTACTGGAAGCAGCAAGAGCAGGGTTTGCTGCAAAGGCAGGCAGCACAAAATCAGTAATCTGTGCACTGAACTGCTTCTCCATATTACTCACTGTGTCATTTTGTAGTGTGGCAAAATACTGCCAGAGCTACACTTGGTAATTAAGTGATTATTTTACACACATCTGCATTATAGAGTCTGCCTATCTTTACATGACTGATATTCTGATGGCTTGAATTTCATTTAGAGCCAGGTTGGTGTTAGGTTTGAAGATAAAAATTGGTGTTGTGCATGTTTCCCTTGAAACCTCCTAAAATTATTCTGTCTTTGAGGAGAGGTACATCTGGCAGTGACACAAACAAACAAACAAATAAACAAACAAAAAACTGAGAAAGGAAAGAGGTAAGAACTTTTCTACAGGAATATATGGGTAGTGGAACTATGCCTCATCTGTGATCTGGTGTGTTCTCTCCTGGCTGCTGCCTTAGCTGAGTTTCAGAGTTTTCTTCAGGAGGCAGTGGGGCTTAGAAGGGACGTGGAAGAGTTGCCTCCACTGCTGAGCAGAGAGGAGGCTCTGAGAGCTAAAATCTGCTGCAGTTCTGGGCTGACAAAGTTCCAGCTCCTGTGGGATTGCCTGCATGGGATGCACAACTCCATGAAAATGAGTTTATCCATTCTGAAAATGCATTAATGGGTCTTAGCTCACCAAAGGAAAAGTCAGCTCTCCGTGACAGAGCTCTACACTTGCCTGCAGTGAAATCTGCAGCCTGACTGTCCCTCTGTGTTCTCTCCTTCAGGAGATGTGTCCAAGGATGGGAGAGACAGCCTGGACTGGAGGAGGCTGTGCCCATGAGAATGGTTTTGCTGAGAAATTCAATGGTGAATTGAAAAGCCTGACAAGAAAAGTGAGTACAATAACTGAAGTATTTTTAGACCAAAGTGTCTTGGGAAACCAATTTTGAAAAGTGGAATAATCTGCCTCCTAGCAAGTGCAATTAAAGTCATAACATCATCATAGCATCATCAGCTACTTATTCCCTATAGTTCAAATTTCATATGTTGCACCAATTTGCAGAGTGTGTGTCCTATACAGAGGGAAAACAATATGCAAAATATTGTCTGATTGTGAAGGAGGCTTGAGATGATGTTAAAATAGCATGAAACAGGGTGAAAGATTTCTGCCTGCTGATTTTTTAACTGGTCACAATTCCCAGTAGAGAAGGCTGAGTACCAAAATACTCTTTAATTTCAGGCAAGCATTTGCGTCAACTTGCCTCAGTTTTCTTGGAAGGATTTCTTAGTGCTGTACCCATCCAGAGATCCCAAAGGCATGGAGGGTTGGTTTTGTGAGTAAATCCACAAACCCAATTTGATAAGTGGGAAATTAGTACTAGTTCCTCTTAAATTTCATTTTTCTTGCCTGAATAGACATGCAGGATTGAGATCTGTAGCAGTGTAGCTGGGAAAGAACTTTTGGAAAACCCTGAAGAGCCACAGGCAGGGTTCAACAGAGTGGGGCTGTATGTCTGAACATAATTTGGCTGTCCAGGGGGCAAAGTCACTGTGAGGAACTCTAAGTGTGAAGAGAAGTCAGGGTGAAGCACAGGAGTGTGGGAAATACTGTGGAAATCTGAGATTCTGAAGAGCAGGTAAGGAATCGAATGAAATGAAATGAAATAAATCAGCAGGGCAACAGCTTTGATTTTGCCATTGGTGGAATAAAGCTTTTGTAAAACTGGTGAATCAAATACTTTGCACAAAGCATGGAGTGGCAAGCTGAGTGTCCCAGCAGGTGTTGATGCACAGTTTGATAGAGGGGTAGTGGTTTTCATCAGTCTGAGGAAGCAAAAAAATTACAGAGGGCATTTGGGCACTGAGGAATGGCAGAACTGTGGGACTGCCAGGACAGTCTGGGGTCCAGCCTGGCTCTTCTCACAAACACTCTGAAGATTGGGGGGCAGATTTTCATCTGTCTGGGAGTGAATCAAGCTGATCATCACAAAGCTTCTGCCTTGCCTCTGCTGCTCCTCTGACCTGCAGCCACAGAGTGATTGTATAAACAAACACGTGCAAGTGTCATCTTTGCAAATAACCCCAGGAGTTCTCAGCTGGTAATTTTGGTGATTTATTGACTGCTGTTATGAGGAGAACCAGTCAGCCACCTCACCTCAGCTTGATATCCTCCTTTCATCTTCAGGCAGAAGAAAGTGTGATACAGCAAGTGTTTATACATTTGCCATTAGAAATTATAAAAGGGGGATGGAAACATGGAAAAATGAAAGTATCTTGTTGGAGGTGCTGTCAATGTTCAGCCAAATGAGAAACCAGGCAGGAACTCTGCATGGCAGGGAGGAATCCCACTCCTTTGGGCTATTACTGCCAGAGGGTGTCCAGTGCAGGCATTTCCACTCATGCAGCTCTGTGCTGCTTTAGTTCTCAGATCTGTGCTCTGTCCCCAGCGTGTGGGTTATTC
Organism: Cettia cetti; assembly: GCA_013401135.1. Taxonomy (NCBI): domain Eukaryota; kingdom Metazoa; phylum Chordata; class Aves; order Passeriformes; family Sylviidae; genus Cettia; species Cettia cetti. The sequence goes on from VZUI01075315.1 coordinate 34,591, forward strand.
CTGGCTCTCACACTGGGGGGAATTGTCTTTATGAGGTCTTGCACTGGATAAATAAGCTGGTTACCTCAGCCTCCTCCTTGCCAAGCCTGGCAGAAACCTTGTGCGTGTCACTGCCAGCACTCCAGCATTGGTTTGCACCTGAAAATACAGCAGGACCCCAGAAAACACAAAAGAGCAACTGGCATGTGATGCTTTGAGCAATAATCCAAATGATGTATTGATATACAGGTGCGAGAGAGAACGGGGAGCGAATAGAAATCCACAGCAAAAATTGGTCTTTATCTGCCCTGTGCTGTGCTATGAAAAATCCAGCCTTGCAGCCAAATTGGATCCAATTCAGGGATTGTTTAAATGAGCCAGCTCTCTGTTGGTGCTGGCTGAGAAAACTATTGAGGTATTATCTGTGTCGGCTGTACAGCGAGAACAAAGACAAATAAAAATTGCATTTGCAAGCTCTGATAGCCTCGGTGGTGTGGGACAACCTTGCCTGACAGCAATAAGCCATAAAAACACACCAGGATGGATCACCCCAGAGTGATTAACTTCCAAAATAAAGGAGGAGCCTACTCTAAGCCAGAGAGGGAATTTTTCTGAGGGAATTGAGGGGATCGATCCCTTTGAAAATCTTTTCATTGCACGGGGAAGGAAAATTAACTCTGGATGGGTTTGAGTTATTGATGGGCTGAGATCACCATGGCCAGAGCTGAAGGTGGGTGGGATCTCACAGCTGCATTCCCAACTCTGGAAGAGCAAAACTGGTTCTAAGCCAGCTATTGCTGTGCTGGGGGAACCCAGCTGGGATGTCTGGGATTTGGGAGCTGAAAATATCCAGGCTGTGGATACATCCTGTGATTTCTGCTGATTGCCAGGTTTGCTTGCCACTCCCAAGATATTTCCCTTGAAAGAGAAAAGCTTTCTGCACTGCCTTGTAAGAACATGATGAGACTGAAATAGCATTCATGAACATGTTGTGAGGATTATGTGTTTGAAAATTCCATTAGAAAAAGGAATCTACATGTGAATTGCTAAGTAATATAAATCCTTTTAACTGAATTTTTGACTGAAGTGATACATTTCATATTTACAATAATTCTCAATAGGAAAAGACATAAAATATTTGTAAGAGATATTGATTTTAAGGTTCCATTTGTGTAAGAAATATTTGGTACTCTCTATTTTGATTTCTGATTGAGGTGTATGATTTTGAAAGGAATTAAAATTTTCAGGCAAGCGTTCCAGACCTCTGGGAATTCCTAATGTAAATTCATGAACTAAGATGACAAGGAATTAAACAGGTTATCCAGATTAGGTTTGTAATACAAAGCCATTTCATTAATATAAAAGCTTCTTTCAACCCTAAAATGATTTACTAACCTGTTTCATGGCAGGCTGCTGGTTCTTTCTCAGTGGCTCTGTTTTAGCAGCGTCATCACCTGTTTAAAAGCCTGGCAGAGGAAACCAGGCTGCCTCAAGGTAGGAGCATCAATAATGCAGCTCCTGCCGTAGCACACGTGCAACTGGAATGTTCTGGGCTGCTCTCCCTCCCTGCCACTGACCTGAGCTCTGCTCCTGGTGCCTTGGCAAGGCTGAGCTGGAACAGAGGCTGGGCAGAGCTGGAGAATAAAGCAGAGATTTATTGAAAGGTCTTTAGGATACACCTTGGGCAGGACAAGAGCCTGGCCAGGGCTGCACCCAAGGGGGACCCAAAATGGTCCCAAAATGGACAAAGGTGCCCAGGTCTCACCCTTGGATCAGTTTGGGTCCATTTGCACTTTGGGGTTGAATTGTCCAGTCCCAGCTCCAGGCTGTCAGGTCCCATCCTTCTTGTTCCTCCCTGCAGCCACCCTTGGTTGTGCTTTGGGCTGGAAGTTGTCCTTGGTGTGCAGCAGGAGAAGGATTTGTGTTGTGTCCCTGCTGTGTGCAGAGCTGAGTGCCC
>VZUI01075318.1:0-23019 GCA_013401135.1 Cettia cetti
GCAGAATCCCCTCCCTGGCCCTGCTGCCCACGCTGCTTTGGATGCTGCCCAGGACACGTTTGGCTCTCTGTGCTGGGGGTGCTCATGGCTGGGTCATGTTCAGCCTCTCCTCCACCAGCACCCCCGAGTCCTTCTCAGCAGGGCTGCTCTCCATCTCTTCACCCCCAGCCTGGGTTGATACCAGGGTTTGCCCCTGTCCAGGTGCAGCACCTTGACTTGGCCTTGTTAAACATCATGAGATTCCCTCATGCCCAGTTCTCAAGCTTGTCCAGGTCCCTCTGGAAGGCATCCTGTCCTTCAGGTGTGTCAACTGCACCACTCAGCTCGGTGTCACCTGCAAATGTGCTAAGGGTGCACTTCATCCCTTCATCCCTGTCATTAATGAAGATATTAAGCAATACTGGTCCCAGTGCAGACCCTTGAGGGACACCACTTGTCACTAATGCCCTTTGGATGTGACCATCCAACCAAATCCCAATCCACGTAACAATTCACCTGTCAAATGCATCGCTCTCCAATTTGAAGAGAAAGATGTTGTGGGACTATGAAAGTACTTGCTTTCGGGCTCTTCTGTTGCTGTTCAATTATTTGTCTGGAGGCTTTCCTAATGCTTTCCTTTCCTTGACTTTGTTTTTGCACAGTCTATGTAACTGCTTCAGTACCTGTGAACAGAGAGCAAAACAGCAGAAAGAATGCAAAGTACAATCCCTTATCTGGACCATGTCTTTCCTATTTTGTTTACTGGGACATTTAAAGATAGTATTTTAAGGGTCAGTGTTTTTAAAGAAAATGTAGTTCGGAGGATCAGTCTCTCACATAGGCTGATACTTATCTAGAGACAAATGGAAAATTTTTAGTAGAAAACTTCACATTGGAAAAAAGAACTGCATGAAAACATGCTCTGTGCTGGTTTTGCTGAACTCTGGGTTTAGAAGAAGATTTAAAAAAACACAGCACAGTGACCTGCCTTAACAGTTTTTATGTTAAATGTTTCACAATTTAGAATGACTTTTCAATTCAATATTTTGGATTTTTTTAATACTAACTTTGTCGTATAATGGAGGGTACTAAAAAGCAAAAGTCAAAACAACATTTCACACTACCAAAACTGACACAATAAAACCAGACTGGCCACCTGAAATAGATTGATTTGTGATTAACCTGTTAAGAGGAAAACCATTCTCCTACCCTAGTCCTCCATCACAGTCAAAAAGGTGTCAAGTTAAGTGCTACTATACTCCAGCTCCTATTTGCCCTTGTACTACAAGCTACAGAAAAAGATACAAAAACTTTTCACAGTGTTCTTTATCTTATGTCATTATCCTTATGCTGCCTTAGGTCATTAAAATAAATGTTTTGTGCTTGGGTCCATTTATTCTATTGTCAGTGATGAATGTACCTGTTTGATTTAATTTTGTATGCATTTTATATTGCCCATTGTATGTTTTCAGGTTTATTAAATAAGTACTCCATCTTATTTCAAAAAGCCCTAAACATGATATATTTTTTTTATTATTATTTTTAATGATTTTATTTTAAAAGCCATACTTTTTTGCTTGCTTAGCAGATGGTAAATCCTAAGTTGAACCTGACTGTGTTGTTTTGTTAGTATTTGTGGATAGTTTCATATGCTCTCCATATAGAGAGGGAGGTCAAATTGTCCTATATGCCAAGAAACAAGGGCTGGGACTTATTCTTGCTCATTTTTTCACTTCTTTTTTATCCTTACCACAATGTAAATACAAGGAGACTTCTACTCCCCTTCCTCATTTCTCTTCATGTTGCTTCAGCCAACTTTTTCTTCATTTGCAAAAATAAGGAAAAAAACTTTTTTTTTTTTCTTCTGAAAACAATGTTTTCACCCCCTTATCGAATCTCACAATGAGATAAGTCACCAATAGAGGGACTTATACGCTGACCCTTAAAGTTCTGCTGGGAAAGGGCAGGGCAGTGCTCTGCTGAAACCCCACGAAATTGCCTCTTTGGTCTTTCTTTGTAGGAATAGAAGTGAACCCTGCAGGTCTTTCTTCTTCAGACAGCTCTAATTGGCACCTCAGCTGAGAGACAGATACACACACTTGGCCCTATTTATTCTCTTCCTCTACTTACCTACCTATCCCTACCTATGCCCCTAAATACAGCATCTCTTTTCTCTGGTGTGTGATACAAGGAAGATCTCATTTGCCATCCTGGCTTGGGACACAACCCTTGCATCAAACAACAACACTGACAGTGTTTAACCTGAACTCCAGGTCACTAGCACTTCACCATTGAGTCAATATCCCAAGATTGATTTGGGATTGTAGAGAGTCTTTGCTCCATAAGAGAAGCCTAAACCAGGAGAGAGTTTGAAAATCATGTGTTACAGCTGACCTATATATCAAGAACATTAATAACTTAGAGATGCTAAGTATATGTATAGGTGGATGTACATACTATGTAAATTGTGCAGAAAACCAAATGAAGATTTTGCTAGACCACATCTCAGTGTCCAGGAGATTCTTCCTGATATCCACTTTAGCTGTCTTGTTTTTCCAAAATATGGCCTTATGTGGAGACTGCATAGAGTAATACCTTTAAAAGACCCAGCAGAAATTACAGCAGCTTCTAGTCATAATGTATATTAGCAGAAAATAATTTTTTTTCAATTCCATTCCAAAAGGCTACTCCCCTATTGCTTTGATATTTTTTGAGCTTTTTTTTCTGAATCCCTTCAATTTTTGATGAGGATATGAAGAGATTAGAAATAGGGTGCAACCAAATTAAAAAAAAATGCAATAGAATTCCTGTAGGAAAAAGTATTCTGTATCAGAATTTCTTAGTTGTAAGAAAATTCATTGAAATCTGTATTAACCTGAAAGACCTGAGGTTAAACAACATTTTGCATCTGTCCTGGCAGTATGTTGTGGCAAAACCAAGAATGGTTTCAAGCTGTCTAAGCACAACTGTTGCAATAGCCAGGTGGTAAATGACATTATTTCTAGGAGAGCTTTCAGGAACACACCACATGCAATTCCCATTAATAGAGCTGGTGTTCCCCAGCCAGATAAAGAGAGGGATGATTCTATTAAAACGTTTGCTTCCCATTTACTTTCAATTTCACATATCCTCATACTTCCTGGTTCTCTTCTGACAGTACGTGAGGAGAAGCTCTTAGTTTAACGGAAAGAGAATAGCTTTGATATCTCTAGAGAAAACTTGAATTATTGGATTTTCCAAACTGTTTTTTCAGGCTTATTTTTAAAAATATTTGGATGAAGTTCAGTGCTTACAGCTCAAGTCTTGTGTGCATACACAAACTGAATTAAAATTCTGACCTCTGTAGTGCATTCATCTGCTGAAGCCACTAGTTTTATCAGAGAACTATTTTAATAAACTGAGAAAACAGGATGAAAATCATCTTTATAGCTTTGTTCTCTATTCATCTCCATTGAAATATTCTGATGGGGCTATAATTCTTAAAAATTCTTGCTTAAGATAGCATTTCAGGTATCTAATAATACTTTGAAAACCTAGATTCCCATAGGCTCCACTTCAGATTTCTTCTATCATGCACAGAAATATCTTAAACATATTTACCAGCTGTGCTACATGATGCTGAATTGCACAGGATAACTATACAACAATTTCAAGGGTATATTTTCTTACTATCCTGAATTTTTCTAGGAAAGTGACAACATTGCTGATATTTCTGATTAGTGTAAACATGAAGTTTTGAGAGGCACTTGCACTTTGTCTAAGGTTTCAAATATTTTGAGACAACTGCAAACCTGATCTGAGTTATTATCAGGAAAAAAATTATGACTGGCAAATAGTATCTTGATATTTGCTGTAGATGATAGTGATGTATCATTTCAACAACCCCCACCTTACTAATAGTGAAATTGCATGCCACTGAAAAGCTGCTGAAAAACTACTAGAAGATGTTTTAGTAACCCAAACTACTCTAAAACTGAAGAAAAGAGTTTTTGTACCAAGCACAAGAGTGCTGACTTTAAAAAATAAGTCAACATTAGGAAGGCTTTAAGTTGTTTGGAGTGATCTGCAGGCTTACAGGTCTGAGGAATACTTAGCAAGTATCTGAAAGCTAACCCAAGCTATTTTTAAGCTGTACAGAATTGCAGAGGGTTGCGAGTATTTTATTGCAACTCCAGTCAGCAACTTGGATTAAACATCCATCCTATATAGTGTTGTTTGTGTCTGGCTTACTCTCTAGATGAGGTGTTCAGACAGACTTGTACATTTGTCAGCTCTGCAGAGACAAGTCAAGAAGGAGAAAATAAAAAGCACTAGTTATGTGGTCAGAGTCCAAAGTGTATAAAAACTGTGTTTTGTTGGATGTTTCTGTCAATGTGTCTTAACATGTCATCTCTCTTGAGGGGATATAACTTCTGGAAGCCCTCATAAGATGTCAAGGCCCAAACAGTAACTTATTTTTCTTTATCAGTCGAAATACCAAGTTACAACAAGTACCTGTGTTGTAGACCAGAGGACACATCTCTTTTTCAACAAGGCAAGAGTTTCCCATTTCTACACCATCAGCATTCTGACCAATATGAAATATTTCTACAATTAAGGTCTTTCAGAGGTCTGTTCTTTGGAGGTGCCATTTCTGAAGATACTGACCTAAAGAGAGGAGCAGGAGTCAGAGGTTTGTGTTCATCACTTCTGAGTCTTCTGCAGCCAACAAAGCTGGTGTAGACAGACTACTATCCATCATTTGGGGGATTACTCTGCACCATCCTCTTCAAAATTTTCTCTGAGAACCCTTCTAAAAGTCTGACTCAATGCTGTCCTACAGATCTACATGCAGACCAGCAGCAGACTTCTGAATTCACTTTGGGAATCAGGTGGTTTGTAGAAAAGATCAGAGCACTTTTAGAAGTAGCACAGCTACCAGCAAAGCCTGAGTACTCACGTGGGTTTGTCTATAAACACTACCCACACACGTTCAGGTGTAAGCAGGTGTGTATGTCTTTTCCCACAACTGATTCTTCATTTCAGATAAACAAAATGAAAATAAAACAAAACAAAACAAGACAATATGCAGGAAAAGAGACAGAAATTCAATGTCTGTGTCAATTTATATTCTACAATAAATCCTGTTAATCCAAATAATGCAGATATAATTTTAATCAGTCATTCATTTTTCTGAGAGTTGATTAATAAGCAACAATATTAGATCTGAGAAAAGGTCTGTGCATGTCTTTATAATTTTAGGGGTTTTTTTGGGTTTTTTCCTTAAGTTTATTTTAATATTATTATTTTAATACAGTTCCTTGTATTTAATTATTAGAAGGTATAATAACAGCAGGCTGCATCCAGTCACACCGAGAGGAGAACCTTCTTCATGTTTATACTTAGATTTACATATTTTGCAATAACACAATTCACTTCATAGGAGGTGAATTACAACAATAATGTAAGAGAGAAAAATGCTACAGAAGTCTTTTCTTCCAGTAATTCAAAATATGTTGACTGCAGGTGAAATTATACTGTCACAAACAACTGATATTTCTGTCTCTTATCAGTGACAGGAAGTAGTTATAAGAAAAGGAAACCAAGCAAATCACTTCAGATTCTATTCTTTCACTCATATTATATAAAGGTATGAGTGTGAGTTTGAAATGTTTTCATAACTTGTTCATCATCTGGCCTTTGGGATTTTCTCTGCTGACAAGGGTTGAGTGATACTTTTTTATTATTATTTTGTACCACAGATTTTCAAGTGATATTGATGTCAGAAAAAATAATTATTTTTAATGGAACTTAAAAAAAATTTAGAAATATTATATTATTGAATATCAAAGAAAATAAAACATTAACATCACCAATTCTTAAATTTTTTTTCACTTTCTTTTCTTTTTTTTTCCCTCTCAGTTCTGCTTCCTCTCCCTATGAAATAGGGTAGGGAAAGTGAAAATAAAATTCAGAAAAAAACTGATTCAATTAATTATTTATTCTTTCAGTGGCACAGAGCATCATGAATTTTTCCTTTTACATTGTATTTATAGATGTCCGTGCATTTAGAAGACCAACCTAATGAACACATAGTTATTAGCTTGTATGAGACTGTTTATTTGACTGTGACACTCAAAAGATTTCTCTGGGATGGATTCCTATGCCTCTAAATAAATAATTATTTCAGCGTTTTAGCCATTATGTACAGGTATGTATGAAAATCACAGCAAACCCAATGTTAGTACCTGTTGATGTAGATGGGAAGAGAATTTGCAAGTGCTCTTTTTCAAATGGTTTCTGCTTTGGTTTAGAAATATTTTTTTCAGGGTGTCAGATGGTGAAAAGAAGAAAACACCACCATCTTAGATTTCCGTATTTCCTGATGTACAAGATGTATTCATACTGTATGTAGGATATGTCTAGAGTGAATGAAGTAAGAAGCAGTGGGCTCCTTCTCCCAGTCTAGAAGGTTTATGCATTGAGACATTGCACTATGGCCACATAGCTCCTGGAAAATCTGGCACATCTCTGATCAGTTTAAATACTGACAAAATGAGATAGCATCTGACTTCTCCCGTACAGGCACATACATCCTAGACCCTGCACAACCTACTAATTATTTCATTAAAAAGCAGTAATCAAATTAATCTTAAGTGAGGAAAAAAAAAAAAAATTCTGTCTGGTAAGGATGCCAGTCCCTGGTTAAGGATATTTAGAGGTACCTCAAATTGATTTACAACAAAAGCTTTGTTTTTTTTCATATTCACAGTGCTACAAAATACTATCAACCTTCATGTTAGGAACAGAAATTTGCACCTTGATTTCACTTCCTGTTCATGGGCACCTCATGCCTTTTGAGACTTCCCAGGTGTTTAAAACATTCTCATGAAAGTAACAAATATTACAACCCAATAAGACTTTCCAGGATCTACTGGGCATTTTACTATGGGTGGACATCTGCAAAGAGGTTCATACACAATTCATGAGTACATAAAATGATCTTACTTATTGGTTAACACACCCAAAAACCAGTTGGATAATAGTCTTAGGCTTATAATTGTTATTCTTAGCACTTTTAAGACAGACTCCTGATGAATCTATGATGACCAGGCATCAGGCACTCCTAAGTCAGATGAAGAAGTAAGTGTCAGCCTCCACAGCCTTTGGTCTGATATTTTACCTTGCTGAATTGACATCTCCCAGCTCTGTCTTGTTTTTTGCTCTCAGGTTTTCATAACTCAGTGCTATGTACATGTGTTTCTCTGTGGAGAGACTTTCATTTAGCTACTACTAGCATAACTACTTCTTAAACTAATTATTTTATCTCTGTGATTTTATTTTACTTAACACAGAATCATAAAATCATAGTATAGTATAGGTTGGAAGGGTTCTTTAAGGATTTTCTAGTCCAAATTTCCATCCATAAGTGGGGACATCTTCAATTAGATCAAGATACTCAGAGCCCATCCAGCCTGATCTTGAATGTTTCCAGGGATGGGGCATCTTCCATTTCTTTGTCCCTCACCACCCTCATTGTAAAAAACAACCTTCCTCATATTTAATCTAAATCAACTCTCTTTTACTTTAAAGTCATTACCCCTTTTCCTGTTGCCAGGACGAACCATCCCAGCTCTCAGTTTGTCTTCATAGGTGAGCTCTCCAGCCTTCGATCACCTTTGTGTTCCCTCTCTGGGCTCCCTCCAGCAGGTCCATGCCCTTTGGGGCTGCACTGCTGGGTGCAGCCCTGCAGGTGGGGTGTCACCAGAGCAGAGCAGAGGGGCAGAATCCCCTCCCTGGCCCTGCTGGCCACACTGCTTTGGATGCTGCCCAGGACACGTTTGGCTCTCTGTTCTGTGAGTGCTCATGGCTGGGTCATGTTCAGCTGCTCCTCCATCCCATGTCCTTCTCAGGAGGGCTGCTCTTGTCCTGAAGCCTCTGTTGATATTGAGGATTGTCCTGACTTAGGTGCAGTACATTGCTCCTGGCCCTGTTGAACTTCAAGTTCATGTGGTTCAAGTGGACCCACTTCTCAAACTTGTCTGCCAAACAGCCACTTAGGCCCTCAGCAGATTCAGAAAAGCTCTTTGACAATTTTAGAGTATGAAACTTTCATTTCACACAAGTAGTAGCCATTTTTATCAAAGCCATTTTTTGTTGTTAACATATCCAGATATTTCTGTATTTAATGCTGAGTGCAGGGAATGTAATAGGGATGTGACTTTGCTTAAACTGAAAGCAATATGGAGAATATTTTACCATTTCATAAATTGTGTGAGATAGCCTATTTTTGAAGAATTATATATTTTTGTAGTTCTCTGACATTATGTAAGGTCTAGCCTTTTATCTTACAGGCCCTGAGGGAAGGGACACAGATAAACACCTGTGGCAATCATGACTAAAGTGTATGTCTGCTGTTTTGCTAGCTTGATCAAGTTTGTAGGGGACTGTGTCCTGTGGGAGGGGCTCCTCTCCCTGAGGAAGAAGGAGCAGAAAAAATGCATGATGTTGTTGGGGACCATAGTCCCCATTCCCTATATTCCTGTGCTACTGTCAGAGAGGAGGTAGAGCTGGGAAGGAAGGAGGGGTAGCGGAAAGATTTTTAAAGATTTATTTTACTTCTCATTTTGCAGCTGTGATTTTGATTGGTAATAAGTTCCCTAAATTGTGGATGTTTTGCCCATGATGGTAACTGGTCTTATAACCCTTTAATTTTATTTTTTCTCTCCTGCTCAGTTGAAGAGAGGAGTATGGATTGGCTTTCATAGGTACCTGGCCTCCAGCCAGGGTCACATCACCACAGCCTCATAAGAACATCATCACACAAGTCATCCAAAAGTAGACAAAAATAGAGCAGAAAAGTACCCTCCAGATCGCCATTTACTGCAATTAGGTAAATCTGGCTTACATCCTAATCTTGCTGCTTTGGAAATCTCCTTGACATGGAGAAGAAAAAGATATCTATTCATAGTGAAGGTAGTGAGTTGCTTGGATAAATATTTTGGACTGTGTTTTTGGAAGCTGAATGTTGGTAAATATCCTCAATTCAAGAGAGCTCTGCCAGCTACAATTCACATACACAGAGGACAAAAATCCAATCTCACACCAAGATCATCCTTTTCAGTCACAAGGTGGGTAGAGTGCAAGTGAAGCATGAATAGCAGTGCAAAATCTGCCAAAGCATGACTGCTCTACAGGGCATGGGAGAAAAACTGAGAGGACCAATGACTTCATTACAGGATTCCCTATTCAGCCCTCCAGAAGATAAAAGTTAAATTTCTGATCAGATGCTTATTTCTCTTGGTGAAGAGACATTTATTTAGGCACAAGAAATGTAGTATTTTTCAATGGAATAAAGAGAAAATAATGTTGCATCATAGAAAAGAGTAAGCTGGAAGTTGCTAGAAGGTCCTGCTCAAGCCTTCTGAACAACATATGCAAAGTTTAATTTTGCATGGCCAAAAAATGAGGAAGGTCGTGAATGTATCTGGTCATGAGGAAGGCCAGATTTGCCTGTTAACAATCTTCAAAGGGATTTCAGGGACCAAAGGCATTAGCAGACTCTTAGACAAAATAATACATGGGTGTGGTCTATACCCAGCTTGATCCTGCACTTCTTCCAGAGCTGAACAGCTGCCAGCTCTCTCTGATATGTGATATTTGTGGATAAAGAGGAGTGTCCCAGACTCTTGCCTGGGGTGGGCTGGTTTGTCTGAGACAAGCTTTTTATGAGAGTCTAAATCTTCCTGATTTTCATGAAAATTCTAATAGCTTTTTAGATCAATCCCTAGCCCCCATTCTTACAATATCTAGCAGTTCTCTATTTCCCTCTTCTCTGAAAAAGTCATGATAGTGTCAGTGATAACAACAATTGAACAGAAACTCAGAGCTCTCAGCTATGAGACAGAGGGTGACATCTGAGTTTACATTCATCCTCCACATCAGTTCAACCTAAATTCAATCTCCATCAAAGCACTGCTCTAGTGTATATCTCATTTTAGATATCCACCCTTGTCTTTCTTCTACTTGGCACAATGGCAAACATTTGTCAGCATCAGCTTTGGAAACCAAGGGCAGATGCCAATGATGCTGGGGAAAAAGCTGAATGGTTTGAGAAACTTAATGCAAAGAAAGAAGAAGGACTGTGCACCCCCCAGGTGGTGTCTAAGGTGCTTGCTGACTCTTCTCATGGTCCTCAAAGGATCACTGTTAGGTTATAGAAGTTGCTTTTTCTTTTGTCCTTATCATTAGAGCCTAATGAGGAAGCCTGTGATTAAGGAAACTGGGAGGCAAGCAACACACTTCAGGCATTTCACCCAGGAACAAAGTCCTGTATAGAAGAAAACAGAACTGATGAGCTTAGAACTAAATGGAAGAACTAATTTTGTTTTCCAGATGTTATTTTTCTGAGTGGCCTCCAGAGCTTTGAAGGGAATTTTTCTCATAGACAAGTGACCTTCTGCTACAGATGGTGCTTTTAACTCTTCTAAGTCAAAAAATGACTTAGAAGTCAGACTTGTAGAGTTAAGAGTCTTAGAGGGGCAGCTGAGTCCTTAATTTTACAGATTTCCATTCATCACTTTGAAATTTCAGTTAAAGCAACCTCCCACAGATCTTAATTTTGGCCCTTAGTTGATACAACAAACTTTAAACCTATTTCATTTATTTAGGATATTAATTTATTCAGAGGGGGATGATTTTTAGCTAGTAACAAGTTTATGCCCTTAAACTGTATAGACATATATATATAAATATTTTCCTTACAATGTGTCTGGGTTTTTTTGTTGTTTTTTTTTTTTTGCTGTGACCCACTACTCCCTCCCAAACTTTGTTCCAACCAATTCTAGTTGGCTCTGCCTAGAATCTAATACTTTGAGCCAAGAAAACAAGAAACAGCAATGATGAAAAACATGCTCAGGCAAAGTCTTTTAGACTATGAAAGAATGAACATAAGAAATTACTTAGAAAGAATGTGGTGCCTGGAGAATTAAATTACAAAAGCATTGAAAATATACTTTCCATACAAAAACATTTTGAGAAGAAATAAAATGATTCATGTGAGGAAATTGTAATGATGAGAAGAAAAATTAATTATTTAGACAAACAAAATAAAAATCAAAGCAAAATATATGGGGTCCTCCAGTGTGAGCAATTTATTAATAAAGAGGCATATGTTCAGGGTCTCTTTGTCCACACTGGATTTGTGTAACTCTATTCTATTTGGCAAGATTTAGCATTTAAATGAAGAACACATATGGCAGTTTCATTTCCAGCTCTGTGCAAGCATAGCCCAGAACACAGATACCTCAGCTTTACTTGGGAGTTGTGCTTGTGCACCAGTTTGGGCCCAGACTACAATGCTTCAGATGAGTGCAGCATATTTCTGCTGATTCTGAAATTTCATAACTTTGTACTATCTGTATCCAGGCACAATTTTGGAAACCAGGTAATATTATTTGACATAGGTTTGAACGTATCTTCATGGTCAATTAATGTCTGGCAAATATTTTAACTGCAGTTTGTAGGTACTAAATTTAATTTTATTCAGGGTATATGTGATGGAGAGTTTTCTTCAAATTGGTTACATGAAAATTGAAATTTTCATCAAGAATGCAGCTTGACTGTCCCCTCTGATGCTGAGATTATGCATGACACAAATGGAGCAAACTAAAAAGAGCAGATGGCCATACATTAGCTGTTAAGTGAAGAGAAACATCCCTCAGGATCTCCAAGAGGATATAATGCTGTGAGCCCTAGGGAGGAGTTAGGGAGATCACCTTTTAACTTCTTGTTTGAGATCTCTGAGGGTACCCTAACCCGCAGTCAGTGCTCGGCATCTCTCAGACTGTTCAAAAGTATGATAATGTGTGCGAATATGAAAAAGATCATCTCTGGATTGTGAACTTTAAATCCCTTCTCTGCTGTCAGGACCATTGTTATCACATCTCAGTGTCACATTGTGAAAGAGAATAGTTCGTTAGATTTCTAGGGCAAAAAGCAGGGTAGGAAGAGAGTGGGTGAGCCCCACAAATACCTTTATGAGGCCCCTTCTTTGCTAGCAGACAACAAGGATGGTGAAAATTTAATGGTTCTCTAATGTAATCATCTTTATGTAGGTTCAGGAAAGAAATGTTAATTTTAGTATTTTAAATCTCCATGAACATCTGTGGGGATCATGATTTATTGGGGTGGGGAGGAAAAATTGTTTAGTCAAGCCTTTATTGGGAAGGAAGAAAGTCACAAATGCCAGCATCAATGAGCAATTTTCTTGAGGGAGAACATAGATGATGTTTCCTCTGGCTGTGAAGGGAGCTGAGCATTGATGAGAGAGGCCAGACCTATGCAAAAGAAAGAAAACTTGTTCCATTCCCCAAATCCTTTTTTATACTTATTTCTATATCAGCACAAGGACTTCACTTTTCAGGAGATGAACTGCATGCTTTAGCCTGCAAGGCTTGGTGACAAAACACTCTCTTGTTCTGTATTCATGGAGTCAGTTAATATCTTTAGAGAGTTTTACCTGCCCTTTACCTGGTTTGTAGATAGAATTTTATAGCTACCACTCTTGACATATTTTTGATCTTTCCTGCTACCTCAATTTCTCTTCCATTATATGAAGTCCTTTCTCAACTCATCTTTCCTGTTTTTCATGCTATTACCTTAAGCTTTGTTTTTTAAAAGACCTTACAGTTCTGAAAACTAACATAATACAGTTAAATGGATCTGAATTCAGACTTCCTGTGAAGCAAATGTAGCTCTTCAAATCAACTAACTCTTTTCTTAGCTTATCTTTTTTAAAAAAACTTTTTTGAAGGACTGTCCTAGGCAATCTAGCATGGAAACTCAACTTTTCCATCTGCAGTTTAAGCTACATCCATAAGTTCTGCTGATTTTTTTAATGAAGTAGCAGAAGCAGCCTGTAAACAAAAGAGTTAATGGAGCAATTTTCACAGAATATCACGTTTTACAACATTGTCACTTCCAAGAGCATATTTTAAATCACGTTTATTCTGGATTAGAAACATAATTGAAAGGACAATCCCCCTTCCAGCTGAAAGACTATAACTAACAACGATTCAGTACACATACAGAAAAGAAGGATGTGTTAAAGGCAGAGTAAAATCACCTTTCATTTTGTTATTCTTTGATTAACATACTCCCCTTAGCTCTAATGTGCTTTTTTGTGTATCTGTATGGCAAAGTTTTATTATTTTAACAATGATTTCTGTTTTTCAGCTTGAAAAAGGCTTATACAATTTCTGATCAGTACAGAGCAATTTTTCAGGAATATTTTAATCATGTTTACAACAGGGCAAGCTTATGAAAAAGTAATTGATTATCTGATTTTTGTCATACCAAGAGGCTATGGAAATTTGCTGTTGTACTGATTAAGGGCTTTGGCTTTCTGTACAACACAGGTTCCTTTTATTTCCTGCCTCCAGCCAGCACAAGGAACAAGAAACCAGAGATAGTACCATTTGTTGGTAGTATCCAACACTTTTTTTAAAAAAAATCATGTTATATCTTAATTTTGAGTCTTATTAAATTAACTAAAAAGAGGAAGGGAATCTCATGTATTTTGTCTCCTCGAAGGAAACACAATACAAGTTTGTCCCGTTTGTGACCTGTAAATGGAGTGGACATGTTTGTTTCTTTAGCTCATGTATTGGTACTGAGGAATGCCAGCATCCATCCAAGTCACAAGAACCAGAAAGCACATGAGATGCAGAGTGGTACATGGGAAATTTGAGGCAGAGAAAAGACAAAAATAATAATTTATGAGTAACTTTCAGAGTACTGCTGGCTAAGAGGTGGCTGACTCCACTCTGAAAAGCCCTCTTTGCTGCTGAGAGTGCAGCTTTCAATTTAAGAAGTCCTAGTAATGGCTTCAGATTTTTCTGGGCTGTTCCCCTCCCCACCACAGAAACTGGTTTCACACTGTTGTTATTCAAGAAAGCCTCTTGTGCTTTGCTTAAACGGTTTTAGACAGAAGAGAGGTTCAGAAAAAAATTGACCCAAGTTGGGCATTGAAACATTTCCTCTACTCTGTTTAAGATCTGATTCCCCCTTACCTCATACTTCTCAGTTCTCTTCTTTTTCAGCCTTAGAGAAGATAAAGTAGGGATTTGTTTATAGAACATTTCAGTCTGCCCCTACTTTAGTGAACATATATTATCCAGTTATAGCTCACAACAGAAGAAGTTCAGACTTTCAACAAGTTTAGTAAAATTAGAGAGGTTTACTTTTATTTTTTACCATAACTGTTATTGTAGAATTGGATGGGAAATAATGGACATGTTTGCAAAAAGAATTCAAAATACTTCTTAAATTTATCTACTGGAGGAGTTCAATAAATTCACATCATATACACACAGATAGAAATTAAAACTTCTTTCTGGGGAAATAAATACAGGGTCCAGCCATTTCTAGACATGATTCTTCAATTTTGTGTGAAAACCATGATAATTTTGACTGGAGTCTACAGTTTGGAACTGAATACCTGTCAGAGGGATATGGATGAATCAAGAATTCTTCTCATTCCTTCAAAGGGCTGATATGTTAATCTTGCTTGCATAAATAAAATTCTCTGATCAAAGTAAAACCCCAGGGGTACCATGATGGGAGAATGAAAGCTCTGCCTTCCAGCTGGAGTAATATAACTATTTATTAACCAAAGATGAACTTTTCTTTACCTTTTTCCTTTGCCAAAATAATGATTGTAGCCTTCTAGCAAGATGAATGATCAAGTGATGACATAGGTATTAATTTCACAATATGGTGAATATTCTATCCAAGAATACTCCTAAATGTAGCTATAAAGCTTCCTCCTCTCTTTTCTTTTGCTAAACTGAAGTGAAAACATCTGAGAAATAGCATTGGTGTGTGTCTTTACAGATAATTTTATATCCCTATTGTTCTGACACAGAAGATGAATAAAACAGGATTTTCCTCCACAGAATTTTTGCATTTATAAATGCATAATTAAAAGAAATCTAAGAAATGTGTCTATAGTTCTATGGATCACATTTAATGGAGAATTGATCCTGCTTTTAAGAAAAGTCTTAAGAATTGAGTTTTTCCAATAAAAGCAAAATATGTTGTCATTTCTTAAACGGAAAGCAATAGAGGCTGTAATGGTTCATCCTTTCTTCAGCTTCATTATTGCCTTCCAGCTTCCAATCTAAAAGCTCTTGGCATCATAATTACCTCTTTTGGCTTTTGCAAAATGTCATGGCTCCTGTTTAGCCAATGGATCACATCACACAAGTCTACAGCTTCACTTTTAAATGCAGTATTAACAGCTGAAATGTCTGACAGGCTGAATTATAAGCTTGGCAACAAATTGGTCTCCCTTTTCACCTTTCCTGTTTTTGCTGTTATTTTGGGAAACAAGAGGGAGATTTGAAGCCACATATATCTGGATCCATAGACATGCCTACTAAGAGTGATCTTAATCTAAGTCATCCACACCCTTTTCCAGACACCTAAACACTTTACTTGTCATTTTGTTATGTTGTAATTAGTCTTAGTCATTCATAGCTTTTATATGCATCGTGGCCTCACATATAGAGGTACAGCTTGAAGGTAGAGGTTAAATGGCATTAAATTAACTTTTGTATCTTAATAAGAAAGGAAAAAACCTCTAATGATAGACCTCATATGGGGATTAAAAAGAAGAATGTTTATCTTTTCCACCTGTATCAAGTAGAATAAAAAATAAATTTTTACCAACAAAATTGTTACTCTCCTTATATTCAACATATTATTGCACTGGGTTGCTAGGACATCTGTCTGACTTTCACTCTTCCTCTTTCCTCCTAACCTTATGAAATCTTTTCTGAGGCCCTCAGAAAGTCATATTACCTCTGTGCAATCAGCAACCATGCCAGCTTTTCAATGTGGTGAGTCTGATGCTATTCTGCTCTAACATCTGTTGAGCAGCCTTTCATCATGTGTGTATATGTATCTTAAAGTTCTTCATCTGTTCACAGGCAATTATTTTGGCTACCCTGAATAAACAAAGAGCTGTCCTACTAGGACAGGTAAGCTGTATGAACTGCCACTTTCTCTTAGCAAAGTGCTTTTTTCAAGACCACCAAGAACACTTTCTATGTGCAGAATCTCTATTTCATCCCTGAGAAAAGCCTTTCAACATGAATACAATTATGAAATTTTGTTTTCCCATCCTCTTCATCGAAGAGGATAATGTGTTGATGAGGTACTTCAAACTCTCTGTGGGACTGGCAGCATGACAGAATGTGGTTATTTAGTGAGAACACATGGGGCAAAGAGAGAACAAAAACTACTCATCAGTGCACTGATTCAATCCCCAATATGGCCAACACTATGATCACACAAAATTGTAAGATTAGAAGAAAAATGAATATCATAACTAAAGTTTAAAAATTGCTCAGTGCTTTGTGATCTGTACAAGTGAACAAAAAATACATTTTTATGCTAATATTTGAGGAAAGATAAGATTAATAAGGTTAAATCATCCAAAAAAAGTCCATTTATTAATGGAATAAAACTGAAATCACATGCACACTCTACTAGACTATCATGGGGTAAAAAAAAATCACATTCTATATTAATAACACCCTAATAAGAAATGTGACCGGAATTGGGAGTTTATCAAAATATTTGTAAAAGCATCAGGTGATTTACCTGGAGTTCTGCATCCTGCTCTGGGGTCTGCAGCACAGAAAGGACATAGACCTGTTGAAGTGAGTCTGGAGCAGGGCCACAAAGATTATTAGAGGGATGGAACTCCTCTCCTATGAGGAAAATCTGAGAGAGATGGGTTTATTGAATCTGTAGAAGAGAAGGCTGGATGGTGATCTCATTGCATCTTTCCAGTACCTGAAGGGAGCATACAAGAGAGCTGGAGAGGGACTTTTTACAAGAGCATGTGGCAAGAGGACAAAGGGGAATGCCTTCAAACTGAAAGAGAATAGGTTTAGACTAGATATTAGGAAGAAATTCTTTATTGTGAGAATGGGGAGGCACAGGAACAGGTTACCCAGAGAAGTTGTGGATGCCTCATTCCTGCAAATATTCAAGGCCAGGTTGGATGGGGTCTTGAGCAACCTGGTCTAGAGGAAGGTGCCCCTGCGCATGGCAGGGGGGTTGGAATGAGATGATCTTTAAGGTCCCTTCCAACCCAAACCATTCTATGATTCTGTGATTTACCGATGAGTTTCATTGCTTAGTGGAGTGACTTTGTCTAGGATCTGAAACAGACCACTTATAAGAGCGAAAACCAGATTTACTACTATCTGATCCATCTAAAAACATGACAGAACACTGCAAGCCTCCTTAGAGATAATAGTTTTACCTTTAGTTTTGTTCTTGTGGAGGGTAGAAGGATGTGTGTTTTGCTTTGTTTTCCTTATTTAAGGTTCTGAGTTTTACTTAGAGTTTGGTCATCCAAATACTGATCAGGCTCAGAAATTATGAAATACAGGATATTGAGGAGCTTGGTGGTGTAGGAATATGGTTTATGAGGCAAAGAAATTTTATTCATCCTCCCATTTCCCAGTAACATCCTTTAGAATTTGAAATTTTATTAGTTATAAAAGGGTCTTGATAGTTCAGATTCAGAAGATGAGTCTAATTTTATAACAGCTTCAGTTCTGATAACCAGTCTAAAAATTTTTTTTGAGCACTACTGTTAAAAGAAGTCAAAAAATCTTCAGCTTTGTAGCTCCTACAGTTTAAAAAAAGTGTTAAAACTCTTCTTAAAATAAAAATGAAAACTTTCTATGCAGATTTACCTTTAATTAATTTATGAAAGGGACTTTGTTGTCTAAAGAGTTGAAAAATTAATTAAAATCATATTAAAGATGTATGATTTTTTTTTTTTGTGCTTAGATGAATGAAGTACTTGTAGTGTTGTTTAAAACGGAAAAAAAAATCACCAACACACATATTAATATTGATCCTCATTAAGGAAACTGCTTTCAAAATTTTCCCTGGGCTTCTTTTCCCCAAAGGTGTTAATTGCCCTCAATTTTGCAAAGTTTTTGCAAATGGAAAAGGATCATTATACTGTTGCCAGGGAGTCTCTCCCTTACACTTTGAAAAGATACAAATTCATGATCACCATGAAGCCTCTGAGTGGGCGTTTAGTAGGAATCTGCTTATTTGTGACAATATTGCCTCTGAGATGATATATTTTCAGCTCAAGTAGTTGATGGAAACCAAGCTTTTTGGATTGATGTTTATCCTGAAGCCCTAATAAGAAAACAGTAACTGGACATGACAAGTTCCATGTTTTCATATTTAACAGTATCTATTTAGACAGGTAAGCCTTTTGGGGTCAGCAAGATATTTTTTCATATGGCTGTACATTTATTCTCTAATTCTTATTTCCTGATATACTTCAGTTATCTTTAAAACTGGAACCATCCTCTTGTCTGTATTTTGGACTTGGAATTTTTAACATCAGAAGCATAACAGATAGACCATACTAACTAAGGCTGCCTCTGGCCGTTATCAGAAGAAAATGTACTGACTCAGATTCAGCTTTAAGGTCTTGGCCAACACATGATACAGCAAGTTGGTGAGATTGACGAGCCGGTGTGTGTTCTACACCTGTTCTCTAGTGCAGGCTGCCTGCCTGGATCAGGGAGCCAGGCTTGAGTCACTGAAGCACACCTCACTTCAACTACATGTCTTTCCTTGACATTGCCATAACTCTGAAGAACTACTCTGCTGGCTTTTGCATCCCGCTGTGACATGAGAACCTGTTCTTCACTGTTATCTAGAGCTTGAATCATGTCCACCAGACATTTAGTCGCCTGATGGAGACAATTTGCTGCCTTAGCAGTCCTGTGACCAAATTCTTCAGTGAATTGAGCCTTTGGGCAGTACAGAAAGAAGAGTAAAAAGTCATAGCGGATGCAGTTGGCTGAAATGGTCTCCCAAAGGCAAACCATTTCCTCATGTGAAAATTGTGTTCTTTGTGTTATAATAGTTTGCATAAGATCCCAAATCATTTAAGTTGTATCACTTAGACATTTTTAAATGTCAGATGAAAGTAGACACTATGACACTCAAGTGGTTTGTTTGTACTTGTATTTTTGTTTTTTAAGTAACCAGAATGATCATTTTGTGTTGACAAGATAGTTGTTGATTAAGCTGAGATGTGAAGTAACAGATCCTGAGAAGACGGGATGATAAGTTTAAATCCCTAGCAGAAGGTTGGATAAAACCTTTTTATTGTCTGAGACATACTTGTGAGTTAACTAATTGTGAAGGGATAATAAATGATTTAATTATTTCCCATCTGTTAGTAATTCAATTAGATCCTGCTCAGTTTTAATAGCTGCAGTCCTTTCATTACTCTGCTTTGCATTCCCTACCAAGTCTGAAGTTTCCAGAGTTAAGCTGTTATTACCCTCTGAGGTAAAGATGGGAAAATTACTTAAAAGCATTTTTTCTCCCTTAAATCCATCCTATATTCTTCCCATTGAATTTCCAGCATCTTTTTAACATAATGAATACTGCATTAATTTAGTTGGGGAAAACACAAACCCAAACAAAACAACAATGCCTGAATTGGTTTCTGGAAAAAATTATTATAGAAAAAAAATTGTTGAGAGCTTTGAGGTGAATATTTAGCCATACACTAAGTACACTTAAAAATACTTATTCGACTAAGTATGTAAAACTAGAAAGTCAAAGACAGGGAGTGACTTGTCCCACATATATGGTGAATACACAGGGCATACTCTTCTACATTTTAATGAGAATAGTTCAGGCTATTTTTGTGAGACAAAGAAAAATCCATTGGTTTAACTTTATTTCTAGGGCAACTGCGAGACAGATCCTTAGTTTAAGAGGAAAGATAAGGTGAAGAATATTTAGTTTACATATTTGTCATTTGTTCCTTGTCATTTGATGCCAATGAAAGAGAAGGAGGAGGTTCTCCCTACCTTGGCTGGTGTGTTCATTCAGCCCACAGAGCAAAAGCAGGGGTAAATTCTCACTGTGAATTTAGGATGGTTAGTCAATACTGACAATTAACATTTTCTGTTCTGTTCTTGTTGTAGTGTGCTGGTTTTTGTGTGGTAAGATAATTTCCTTCACAGTGGCTGGTGTAAGGCTGTGTTTTGGATTTGTGCTGACCACAGGGTTGATAATACAGAGATGTTTTGTTATTGCTGAGCAGGGCTTGCACAGAGCCAAGGCCTCTCCTGCTTCTCGTACTGCCACACTGGGGAGGAGACTGGGGGTGCCTGGGGGCTTGGAGGAGACACAGCCAGGACAGGTGACCCCAACTGACCAAGGGAGATTCCAGACCGTGTGACATCATGCTCAGTGCATGCACTGGGGGGAAGGAGGAGGAAGGGGGATATTTGGAGTGATGGAGTTTGTCTTCCCCAGTAACCATTGCATGTGATGGGGCCCTGCTCTCCTGGAGATGGCTGAGCACCTGCCTGCCATTGCAAAGCAGTGAATAAACCCCTGGTTTTGCTTTGCTTGCGTGTGAAGCCTTTGCTTTCCCTATTAAAGTGTCTTTATCTCAACCCATGAGTTTTCTGGCT
This sequence comes from Cettia cetti, assembly GCA_013401135.1. NCBI lineage: Eukaryota > Metazoa > Chordata > Aves > Passeriformes > Sylviidae > Cettia > Cettia cetti. Next base: position 20,511 of record VZUI01075318.1, read on the forward strand.
TTTACCTTCCTGATTCTCTCCCTGATCCCATTGTGGAGGCGGGAGGAAGCAAGTGGTTGCATGGGGCTTGGCTGCTGGATGGGGTTAAACAACGTGTAGAAAATGGGATTTATATTTCCCTCTTTAACTCTGGGGATGGATGAGGACAGGTTTCTAGGAGGTTCTGATGGCATTTCCCTCTCTTCCTTCCTTCCTCCCTCCCTTCCTCCTTTCCATCTTCTTTCCCTCTTTCTCTTTCCCTCTCATGCCCTCCCTCCCTTTTTCCCTGCCTCCATCCTTCCCAATGCAGCAGTCAGATGTCCTAGAGCAATTTCTCACAATTCAGCATTACTTACCCACATAGCTATTATGCCAAAAACTCCTCTTCACTCTGAAACCCAGATCTACACTAGAGGAATACTCAACTACTTAACTCCCACAAAAATCAGATCAGAAATCAGAAATCCCCTGAGGACTTAGGCCACATTCAACTGCAATAAAGAAATTTTTTTTCTTGGATAAAAGAAAAGCATGTCTTCTTTAGATCTCTCATATATTAATGGGTTGAAAATTAAGGAATTCTTCACCATCATCCATGTCTCAAATATTCTTAAGAGAGAAGATATTTTAAAAGCACTGTGCCTATTTCCCCTGCCACTTGTTTAGCCTAAATAGTCAACAGCTTTGTGCTTCAGTTTGTTTTACAATGTCTCTTTAAGCTGTGTTTAAGAAGCTATTTCCTCTTGTCCTTGATAAAATACACTAATTAATTGGGTGCCCTAACTGCATTTATTGCACAATGATATTAGCTCATGGATTAATGTACTTAAACCTAAGTAAACCAAACAGAGATTTTACCTTTCTGTCAAGCCAACTGTCTTTTGATATTGTATTTATCTTGGAAAGTATGCAGCAAGCTCTCGTGGAAGGGCATAAGGAAAAAAAAACCCATTAAAATCTTTTTCAGCTCTATAACTGCTCTTCCTTCAGATATGAAGAGCCTCAGGTGACATGATTTACGCCAATTGTTTCACTTATCAAAAATAGGTAACATAAGCCCTCAACAAATCTGTGTGCATGGTTGTTTTTGACCTCTTATTGAGCGCTTGTCAATTGTCACTTTGACTCACAGTCCTTTATTAAGAGGTTTGAGAAATATTGCTTTGCTGGGGCAGATTCATATTGACACAGTTGGTTTTTTTCAGCACTATATCATCAAGTTTATGTTTTGCTGCCCTGATGATCTAACATATAAAAATATAGCACCAGCCAAAGGAAAACAGCAAGGAGTGTATTTTTTTTGTTTGTTTTATGTAATTTTACTTGTGCTGAGCAACCATAGCTTTAAACTCCATGTGGGCCCTGTAGACTTTAATGCTGAAAGACAATTTCTGTCTATGGGGGCATCTGTAAATACATAACTGTTCAAAAGGAAGGGCATATACATTTTCTGCTCTGGTAATTCCACTTAACACTGTGTAAAGTGGCATTACATCATCTGAAAATCCTTGTTGAAGGGTATTTCATTGCATAGAAGCTTTGGAGTAAATTGTGATTTGTACTTGTGAATATGTGCCAAAATTGTAATTTGTTCAATCTCATCTTTTTACCCCAGGACAAAAAAAAAGAGAAGGAACATGTGCTAGGTCAGAATGCCTGTTTAAGAGTGACAGGAGTGTGATAGAGGCCTTAGCTCAGTAATATACATTAGATATGAACCATCTCTGCTTTAACATGTGCTGAGATTGATCAGTCATGGGTCATGGAGCAGGGAATTGTAAATGGCTCTTTGTCACCTCTCTTTATGACAGAAAACAAAGTAAAGTTCTGATCCAGTGGAAAATCAAGGCAAGACCATCTCATGATAAATACAGATATCATTCCATGTGGGAAATGTAAAAGCAGAGGACTTTTACAGCGTTGCAATAAGCTTACATAGATAGAGGTTTGAAACAGAGTTGAATTTTAGGCCTTGAAATATTTGGAGCATAGAAAGTTTCTGAGCTGCAAAAAATATAGAACAAGCAACTATTGTCTGCTGTAAGGTGCACGTGTAGTGTTTAGTGATTGGCTTTAGTAGATGCTTGTAAGCTTTTGGCATTATTAATTGGCTAAAAACCTTTTTAAATGCCTTGTAACAAAGAGAATTTTGGCTTCTGCTGTTATGGCATGAGTTTTACCATCTTTTGTGTCTTTACCTTTACTGAGTCTGATAATGAAATATAAAACTGGTGAAACACCTCTCGGTCACCCCGTCCTATTATTGGTAATTAGATCCAAAATTTCCACATTTACAAAGGAAAAAAAAAAAGAAAATTACAAATATGCATCCAACATATTAACAGGATCAATGTTTTTATGTGATAAGCTGCCAAGCCATTTTTATTAATGATTATTGTATCTTTGTCTATTATCTTTCTCCTTTTTACTCACTCTGGACTTAGTTTTCCAATTATTTTATTTTATTTTATTTTATTTTATTTTATTTTATTTTATTTTATTTTATTTTATTTTATTTTATTTTATTTTA
>VZUI01075320.1:0-19860 GCA_013401135.1 Cettia cetti
CACCAGGTTTTAACAGCTGGGCCATTATCAGAAAGCATCCACGCCCCTCCCCCCGTAGTTACAAGAGACAAAAAAAACCTACATTTCCCAAACTGCTTTCAACAGATGAAATAGAATACACATTTTTTGGTTCCATAACCCAAGACAGTACTCAACTGCAGTGAACTTTTCTGTGGGAATATTTTCAACATTCAGGAACGGAATGCAAAATATTCTCTGTCCTGTTTGCACCATTTCAATACTCCTAGCAATCTGTGCAGCAAACTTTGCCTTGCTATTTCCCTGTCTATTACACAGGACAGTCAGATGTAATCACATTCTTGTTCTCAAATAAATGTATGATCTAATATAAGGGAAACAGAGATCTCATGATTGCAAGCACATAGTTCAGGCATGCTTAAACACTTCACTGCCCTACCCTTAATGGGTACTCTGTAAGACTCTGACATTTTGCCTGGTTCTCAAAAGTCTGACCAGTAGCCTATAATTTTAAAGTGTGTTTCCAAGTTTTGTAAGATGTGTTCTTCAGTGTGCTCTGATGCCTGTTGAAAATGCTATACAGTTCTATTTTGCCATACATACTAGCTTTTCTTTTTTGTTGTTTTGGTTTTGGGTTTTTTTTTTCAGATATCATGATTATTCATGCTCTATCCCATCTTGTTAGTACATGGTGTTTGTTTCTATTCCAGACTGACCCCATTCTCATGAGAATTTCTATTCTCGGCATCTAGGGTGTGATGATTCAGTTGCTCAAATAAAATACTCTTATGTTCCACTTGCCTTGACAGTACTGTCATTCCTGGGAAATGCAGAGATCAACTTTTCTGGTGTTTGACCTTTTTGGCAGAATGGTGGACATGGGCACACCTTTATCTTGTGCTTTTTATTTTCAGATTATTTTCCAACATCCTCTTGAAACTGGCACATATTTTCATCAGTTGAGTGATTTTTGTATTTCTGTGGTAACGTTAATATGTGATTATGACATTCTCATTTTGATATGATATTATGATATGATTTTGTCACCTTGGCTTTCTGGTACAACTCTGTTGAACTTACTGGTCCACCTCAAATTAATGAAATGAATTCAAATGCCACTGTTTTAGTATCATATATTTCTGATATTTGGAAATAGCAATGACTTTTCAAATTCTTAGGTGCTTTCTGGGATTCATGTTTGAAAATTTGTTTTCTCTAGCAAAGAGTTGACCTCTACACTTTTGAAACATTATTGAAAAACAGTTTGTGTTTTGTTTCACTAGTGAGGCGAAAAAACTAATAGTGGTTTCTTGTATGATAACAAGGCTCCAAATCTCACCTCACTGAATCAACTTGCAAGGTCACCAATACTACATGTATGCCATACTTGTGTTTCCTCTTCCTCTATTACGGTCTCAATGCTTTGCATATATCTAAGGCTGGAAAGAGATGTGGTGAGATATGCTGAAACTTGTAATACTCCCTATGTTAATATCTTTAAATATTGGCATATTACAAGGTATTTTTACATTCCCAAAATAATTCAGTTTCCCTGGGAAATCAGCAACTGCTTTGTATATGATACTGCAGTCAGGACGAACTTCCTTTTTTGTTTGTTTGTATTAACTGCTAAGGAGATGGGGTTAATTGTAATGGATTACCACAGTTTCTGCCAGGAATTTCCCATACTTCATTCCTGAGTGTAATCAGCTCTGATACTGGCTTTGTGAGCCTGGCTGGCAGAGTTGATACTCTTCTGCTGTAAGATTCACTACTAACAGCATTCTTATCACCTAAGCCTACTTGCTGGCTTCCAAAATATGATGATGACTGTCCTGCTGAGACAGGGAAGCTGAATAGGCCTTGGCAATATTTTGCTTTTTCAGTGACTACCATTCTGCTTTTCTACTTTTGAGATTATGTAAAATTATTTATTTTTGTGTGCATTTCAATATTCAAACTATTCCTTGTTTTAATGCAATAGATAGTATGTAAAGCATGCTATGCCGTTTGAATTATTTTCATCTGTTCTAGGTATAACATGGCAGGAGAACATCCCATTTTCTTCAATTACATCCAGCAGTTTGCACTCACACAAGAGTCATGCTTCTTTATCACTTACACAAATTCACTCTTTCAGCAGCAAGCAGTGGCTTTTATGTTGCATATTCTGAAGATTCAGATTGTATACTCATGATACTTTTTGCTTTCTGATTGAAATTCACAATGTCAGGAGTATTATCATTCCATGGTGTAATTTTCATTTGACTTTGCTTGATTACATGGGTTTTTTCCTTTTCTTGCAAAATGCATGCCTAGCACATTTATCATTATCTCACTATTTTGCATTTAATTTCCTCTCTGTTTGTGAACTTGACTTCACTTATAATGCTAATCTGAGCTTTACAAACTATTTATTCCAACTTGCTTGTCATTAATGCAAAATATGTGCAAGACCCCATCCTCTGAGTCACTGTTTGCCTCCATTTGGTTTTTTTCCCTCAAACTGTAAGATCTGGAATAATGCATCTTTTGCCATAATTATTATTTATGATCCACTATGCGGGATATTTTTTATAACTTTTCTCCTTAAAATGCTTTCATCTTCATTTTATTTCTGTCCCCAACTTGTGTTTATACTTTAGCTGGTCCATAAAGTTACTTTTTTTATTATTTTTATTTAGCCTCTCATTTTCCTTGTGCTCCTGCTCAAATCAGCATCAGCTCTCCTTAAGTCACAGTCACAATAAGACTTCAGGCCGATTCTGTAATTTGGTGCTGCTCTTAAAAGATTCAGCCCCTATACAGGAAAGAAATTTCAGCAGAAATGCAATTGAAGAAGGGGAAGGCATTGGTGCTGCCTGATGCTAGCTGAAAGAAGGACAGAGTTCTGCACAATAAAACTTTTCTGCTGATTTGATTCTTCCAGAAAAGGTAGCATTCATAATGTCTTGTAAACCAAAACAAATAAATAAACAAAACCACCCCTTTGAAACAAATGAAACCCTCAAACATCAACCAAGAAAAAATCAGTCAGAAGTATTTACATTTTTAATTTTCACGTTCTCAGGGAGACAACTTGCAAGAATCTGTGTGTTCAGATATTCAGGTAAGAGCAACGACAGCTTTACAAAAAACACCATTTCAATGAGAAACGATGTTGTACAGGCAGTGTTATACAGACACTCCATAGATCTTTTAAAGGATTTGCAGCATTACCTAGTTCACACTAGTATAAAAGTGTGAGAAATGGGGCCAGTAACACCAGGTACCAGCAGCAAGAACAAAAAGAGAAAGCACTGCAGCCCCTTTCTTCTTAACTCTATCCAGAAACACTGGGGTGTGTTTTAGAGATTTTTTTTTTCTCCAAACATTTGTTAATGCCCACTGGAATTAATTTGTTCTCTGAGATTAAAATCGTTTACCCCACAATCACAGCTGCAATCGGAGTCTTCAGCTGGCAAACTAATCAGAGATTTCTTAAACTGGTTTCAAATGCTTTTAAAGCTGTTGCAATATTCTTTGATTGCTTTACAGGGCCTATAAAGGAGGTTCTACAGAGAGTGAATGGTGAGGAATATGAGAAAAACAGCATGCTTAGTGATAACTACATTTGAAAGGTGCTGTATTTTAGCAGGGTGGAAATAAAGTCTCTTCTAGAGATGTAATCAAGGTAGCAAAGTTGAGAATGCATTATGAAAATATTGTGTGATGATAATATCATTTATGATAAAATCAAGAAGGGAGAGGAAATGGAAAAGATAATGAAAACAGAAAGAGAGCAGAGAAATCCCGGAAACTTTTTGCAAGTATTTGGTTACCAATTGCCAGCTTTGGAATTATCAGGTGGATAAATTGAGCTGGTTACAGAAATGCAGTGGAGTATGCTTATGTGTACTATATCACCACGGAACCAAAGAAATCATCAGGAAGATTTGGCACAGCGCCCCCAAACAATTGCTACCATGTCATCTGACCAGTGTACAGATGCACACCTTGCATGCAAGGGCCTGGCAATCCCATAGCCCCAAGTTATCTTTTCTACATACTGCGTTTGGATGTAAACAGTGCATGTCATTGCCATTTCTCCCACTGTGAAGGACTTCTGCTCACTTTAACAAGAGTCTTTTCAGTCACAGCACTACTAATCCTTGTTCCTTACAGACATGACAGGTCAATCGGTTCTTCTCAATAAGAAACCTGCAACCATGCACACTTGTTTCTGTTGTTGGTGTGGATATTCAGTTTTCTACTTCCTGGTTTTCCCTCTGCCTGCCTTCTCTTTTTTTTTTTCTTCAGCATTTGATTTTCTTCCTGGGCTGGGTTCCAAGAAGTCTTTGCTGTCCTCTTTTTCTTATTGCTGTGCTCCTCTCCTGGTTGTTATGCACCTAATCCAAATTTTTCCATTTACGAAACAAAAATGAAGAGTGTATTCCATTAAAGGACTCAAATATCAATATGAATTGTATAAAAATCCTACAGTAATTTATCAGAGAGCACCCCTGCAGAACAGAGAGCAGCTCCCCATTTAGGTGAGATTGAAGGTGCTGCTGTCAGGCAGGATTTCTGCTGCAGTTGTAACAGACAACATATAGGGAAAGGCCTGGGTGAAGTAATTGTGGGTAAAAATTGGTTGTAGATCCTATGAAACACAATGAGAGCAAGTAGCACCAGAGTCCTCTAATAGTAGCTGTCATTGGGTTGTTTACCATGGGGGATGCACTTAGATGCTGCATTTTGATAACAATTTTCCAAGGTAATTTTTCAGATATAGAAACGCAACACTTCAGTTTTGCTAGGAGTTAGAGATAATTTCTGCAAAACATGGCCGTTTTTCAACTTATCCTGTATATCCACTGCATCCTTTCCCTAATGTTGTTTCTTGTCATTCACAGATGCTGTTAAAATGTTTTCATTTCATATTTGGAAGTTGTGGGTGTCTTAAAACTATCCTCATCTATTTTATCAGTCAACAGGAGAAATGAGGGCCTGAAATGAAAAATTGCAAATGAAAAAACTGCACATGACTTCTGTAAACAGGCACTGCTTTTCTGTGATGATGTGGATCCTAATTTCAAAAATGAGCCTCCTGTCATCTAACTGGGGTTTGGTTTGCTGCATGCTGCATTCCATCTCTTTATTTTCTGGGAGATTTTAAAATGCTGATTTGTTGATGTCTCTAAGACTGAGTGAGTTGAGTGTTTTTCATTCAATTTCACTCAACAACAGCTGTTAAGGACCAAAATAAAGAGACTTTAACTAAATTCAATATATTATTGACAGTAAATTATATCTGAAATTATATCCGAACAGTCTAAACAACTGTAAAATCCATCAGGTTCTGAAGTACAAACACAGACTCACTAAAATGAACTTGTCCAAAAGAGTCAGACACAGCCCACAATCCATGTTCAGAAGTTAGTGAACGTGAATGAATAAGGACCAAGTCCAAATCTTTTGAATAAGTCAACAGCAGTTTCTCCTTGATGTGCTTTGAGGCCAGAATTCTTGATTTTCTTCTGGGCCTCCTAAGACCTGCACCAGAAACCCTTCTTAGTGACTCAGAAACTGGTGGCAGGGGTCCTGTTCAAAAATTAAACACAAACTCTTGGCATTTAATTTTGAGTAAAATATCCAGAAGCAGATGGAAAATGAGGATGTAAGATCATGACCACAGCCTTTAGCTTTTAGTAGTTCTTCTGCTGTTTAATTCACAGCCCTGAAGTGTTGGAAAGGTTTGCTATCCTGGCTTCTGGCTTACTGTGCACATAAATACTTGAAGAAAGTTAAGCTTTGAAAGTTATTTACTGCCAACAATTCAGCATGTAGTCGTGACAAATCTTCAGGACCAGATGGCTTTTCAGGTTCTGCACTTTGAACTTAGGTGCTTAAAGTGGAGCTTAAAGAACTGCAGCAAGTTTTATAATTGATGCTTTCCTTTCTTACTAATAGTGATAATAATATATTCCTCAGTTATTTCATATTTTATTATGCCTGAAGAAATGCTAATGTATTGTCATTCAAAGAATTACAGGATGTGTTTATGTAGAATGCCACACTGCACAGTTTTGCACATCCTGAGATTCATATTGTAAATATAAATACTTCTGTCATTGTATCAAACCCATTAAATTTTAAACCTGCTGCAATAAAAATAATAAACAATTTTTATGACTCATAACATTCATAGTTGCTACAAAGGTTAATGAAAAAATGGAATGAAGAAACTGTATGAGTGATAAAATTCATAACTTCTACTGGATTTAATTTCTGCATTGACTATAAACTCAGCCTTTTATGGATCCACTAGTTCTGTCTGCTCTGTTCTGAAAAACTTTTTCAAGTGTTGGCAATATTTCAGTAGTCTGCTCCAAACACTGCTACTGCCATTGTGGGGCCATTCTCTGTGGGCATAAATTAGTTTGTCTCAGACCTCAAGCTGTTAGCAACTGATTAACAAAACTAGAAATCTAAAGGCTTATGCTATTGGAACTGAGAATTCCCTGGGGATAAAATCTGCCCAGAGGGTTGGGTTGTGTTTTCATATTTGTGTGTTTTTGAAGACTGTCTTGTGCTATGATTCTGAAACATGAACTAGTGAAGGCTGGAGGAAACATCTTGACAATTTAGCTGAGTTTTGACGCAAATGACTGATAAAAGCTCTTTGAGAACGCCATCAGGCTCAGATTTTTTTTTTTGTTGTGGAGCGGAGAATGAAGGAGACAACTAAGGAGGCTTCTGAGTGAACCTGCTGAAGGTGTGTCTGCTGTTTTCTGGAACACTTCCAGGGAAACTTTAGAGTTGCTTTACATGTCCAGAAGTTTTTAGAAGAAAAAACGTCCCCAAATCAAGAAAAAAAGTCACAGGGCATGAAGTGAGATGGAAATACAGGCAGTGTTTTTATGACTGGAATTAAACGTATTCATCCAGAGTCATACAGTAAAATTCACATATGTCCTGCTTCTGAGAGGTGTGAGTGCCACATCCTCTCGTGGAGGAGGAAAAGTTTCCCAACATAATTGTGAAGTAATATTCACAGATCTATTTTTAATTTGAAAAAGACTTAACATTAACTACCAAATCTCTGATATTTTAAAATGACCATCATTTTTGGGATGGACAGGGAGTCCACTGGTGGATTAGGAATACCAGCTCAAAGAAAGTGTGGAGAACTTCTTTTTGCTACCTTGCCAGTCAAGTGAAAATTTCATGCCAGGCTTGTAACCTCAGTGGAAGGTCTAATATTTGTAATTTTGATATTTTATGATCTTTCTATGTACAGGACTATATGCTGAAAGTAAGGTGGTAAGGGACAGTCTGGGTTGAAAGCAAATCTCTCCCAGCTCAAAAGTGGGGTATTTTTTAGTTCAAATACATTTGTATGTTTTATTGTTATAAACTGGTGCGAACAGAAGTGACTAGACATTAAGTTAACAAAGTTAACTTAGTTATTGTTTCATGAGCTAAATCATATCTAGACTCTTGCATATTAAGCCTATTAACGGCTTAAGAACTTCCAATTGCCCACAACTCTCACAAAGTTGCCCTTGAGGTATTAGATTTGAAAGTCTGATAGGTAAGTATTTTGCTACTCTAAGTGAAAATAACCAAAAAGGGTAAGTGCTGTTTCCAGGAGTTTTGAATGCTTTTGAAACCTCCAGGCTACTTTATGATTAAATATTGAGAAAAATTACTTCTAGAAAACTTCTCCATAAGTCACTGTGGTATGAAAGCTGGCAAGGACTGCTGGCTCTCAGGTACTGGCTTATTTCATGGCTCTCCAGCTTACCTACCACAGTGCTGAGTTCACCCTGGTTTCGCATGGTGTTTCCATAGGTCATCGCTCTGTTTCTCTGACAGTAAAGCATCTCAGCAGTGAGCACCAGCCTTGTGTGAGAACTGGTGCATGCAGAAATGTCCAAGAGAGCCCTTATCGCTACAGGCAGCATACCACTGCACTGCCAATGCAGTTTGTAGCCATGCTTTTTTAAAATGAAATCACTTCATCCTTTCAGCAGTATTCTCACTTCAGAGTTCAGTCAGTGTAGCTGTATGAGTATGTGAAAAATGAGCTCTGTCCTAGACCTTGCCTCTGGTGCCAGCATTTACACATGCAAAGGTCTGCAGTGAGTGGGCAACTTCTCTCTCTCACCCCCCATCCTTTGCCATCTCCCAGTCTTCTAAAGCAACAAATCTGAGTTGTCTGCCTTCACTTTGAGCCCAAGAAGCTCACCCTGGCCACAATGCCAACTCTCCCACTCATATTGACTGAATTTCAAATGACTGCCATTGTGCTTTCTCCTGTTCTGTCCCTCATGTCCAGGGAAAAATGACTTACCATTAACACCCTCCTGCTGATCATGCTGCTCTTCTGCAAAACACTCCTTAAAATTCTTACTTTTGCTTCAAAACATAAGAAACTTATGAAGTTCTTTATATGCCAAGAATAGTGCCTGTCATGGTGTCCAGCACTGTCTTCCTGGTTTCCTGAACTCCTTGTTTGTCTGCATTTGCCTTTCTGTAGGGTTGAGAAGAGTGAGTGCTTGTGAGACATACAAAATGCAACAACACAGAAAAAATAACGATTGTAAAATCTAGTAATTCACAACAATGTTATAAAATAATAGAAGAACATTTAAGATAAAAACATCTATTTAGGAAGTTAAGGGGGGAAAAATGGAAGAGCCTAGATGTTTGGCTTGATTAAATAGCGAGTGAATAGTACAGAGAAGAGGACAAACATAGCTTGGGAATACTCATGAAAGGATGACTGTTTGAAGCAAATTAAAGTTTTGTACACTACCCTTTTGCTACAGCTTAGTCACCATTTCTGACTAGAAATCTCACACTTGAGCACCTTGTGGAAGCCCTTTTCTAGGTAGACGCTCCTGTAAGCCCACCTCTGTGCCATGAGCATAACTGTACCCTGTGGTCCCTTCACCATGGGGACAGTGCAGTTGAAGGCTGAGTTCAATCTGTAAAAAGGAAATTGCAGATGGAAAAGAAAAAGCCCCATATGGTCAAAAAGACATGAATGAAATGTATCATCAGAGAGATTTGTGGCACCCCAGCAAAACTGAGGTGTCTGACTGGGCGTGATGGGGGGGAGGACATGGAATCTACAGAAAATCCATGCCTTTTTGGAGGGGCAACCCCTGACCCCAGCATACCAACTTAGTATCTAACTTGGTATTTAGGTATGACTCATGCAATGAGCAATACACTTTCTTTTTGCTAGACCTCAGTTTTGGGTTTTAAGCAAATAGGAGGTTTTACAGAAAAACCTCAAATCTTTCTGTGAAATTGCCTTAGCAGTAAGGGTTTCAATCCACCATTATCTGTACAGTATCGTTGTCCTTGATGAAAGCTGTTTCCCTGTACTGATCTTTAAAAGGCAGTCTAAGGATTTTTAGCTGAACAAAATATGTATGATACTGAACATAAGTTCCTGTGTTTGTATGCCCAGTTAAAAAATGTTTTCTGTCACTTTTTGAATCCTTCTATATCCCCTTAGGATTTTTTTAAACTTAAAAAAATTTACTATTTTACTATTGGATAATTTTTAAATTCACCACTTCACTGAGGCTGCTCACTGTGATAAATGACTTCCAGGACAAATCATAGGACTATTAAATGCCTGGTTTATCAGTAGCTGTAATAATGGGAAGTTGAGCTTCACGCAGGTTCAGGCAAGGGCTTAGGCAGCTGATTGAATAGATTCCTCTAGGACCCTGACAGAGAATATAAAGGCAAGTTATATTTCAGGGTTTTTTTACTCTCTGTCTATCATTGTGTACAGAAGTGGCAGAAGAAACAGAAAGAGCAAGAAGACATACCAAGCAGTTGCATTGCTGGCAACCTGGAAGCAGATATAAGACTCAGAGAGATAAGTGACTAACTTTTTGTGATAAGATGTTTCTGAAAGAGACATAGAATTAGGCAGAAAGGATCTACCTTGCCATGTCCCTAACAAAAGGGGCAGGTGCACAGTCATCTTGCTTTATGAGAATGAATAGAAATTCTTCCTAAACCACATAAGCTGAGGCTGGTGCTTTCTAAAGGGAGTGGGGGAATGAGTTCTGGTCTCCTGGTAATACAAGAAAAAAAAAGAGCAAAGTCAATGTCCTCTAATTTCAGTCATGTGAAGTTAGGGGCCATAGGTAACCTCTAGTAACTTTTAGAAATCTCTCTTCATTTACTGTGAATGAAAGCTAGGTGGATAATTTAAATTAGGTACAAAATGAAGTGAACAGGGAGCTAATGTGAGGTGAAGCTAGATCTCACATATGCCTCTTGCATGTCTGAATGGATGATGTAAATCAGTAAGATCCTCTGAGTGGAGGAGTTTTATTCTCTCCTGCGAGGATCAATGGATTATTAAAGAAACATCACTTTTATGATGAATATTTTTTTTTGTTTTCAAGTTTCACTCTTGTGTTTGCAAGGTGAACTTCATATATCTGATGAAGTCTATCAGACTAGGCACTGTTTGCTCTGCATTGCCACACTTAGTTTTTTCCTGAGGGGAGGGAAAACTGAGTTATGACAGTTCATCCTAAGGCTGTCTTCAACTTTTGTGAAAATGTGCTTATGAAAATGAATTTCAAGGAGCTGGTGGCCATACACTGCAACATGACAAAGACACAGTCTGTATGCTGTGTGTGATGCTCTGACAGCTGTGGTAAGTTCATCTGCAGAAAGGGGAGCAATGTGCTTACTAGGAGCCATGGGGGACTGGCTGAGGTGGGCCAGTGGCATGCCCTGACTGCCACTTTTTCTGTCATGAAAGACATCCCTGAGTTACATATTGGTGAAAGCAGAGTCTGGCTTTGGGGAATTTTCAAGTAAATGTTTTTATTTAAATATGCATTAAAATACTGATAAATGTCCAGCAATGTGGCTGTCGCAAGGCCGTAGTACTTTGCTACACTACACAACTTTTGCACACAGGAGTCACTCACAATTGGTACAATTTATTTCTGAGAGGTTTTACAGTTACATGCTAAGCAGCCTGTGCCCCATGATGTGCTTCCTTACACAGAGAAAGTGACCAAATAAACATCAGACCCGTTGGCAAGGAGGGTGCAGCACCTTCATGACAAGGTGGAATCACACCTTAGTCCCAAACTGTTGCTGCTTTTTCAAATGGGAGTGCTGCTGGGTCAGCCATGGCTACTGTGAGTAAGGGCACAAAATTTAATTCTGTATTTGAGGCAGTCATGTAAGGCTCTATCAGCCTACCCTCTGAGAGGCAGGGAAGAGTTTAGGCAGCTCTTTATTTTCCTCTGGGCACTTGTACACAGAAGTGGACTCACTGCATTAGATAAGTCCAAGCTAGAGTGGCTCCCCTGTTGAATGGCAGCCCTCAGGAGGAAAGAGTTGTAAGCAAATAATTATAAATTTTAGGATATTCCCAGTTTAAGTGATGGAACCAATGAGAAGAAGGCAGATTTAATAGAAAATTAGAAAATGCATAATTTGTCCTATCCTTGCCTGAGATAGAAGGAATGGTAAAATATTTCTCCTAGGAAGCTGGAAGCACCTGAGATTTCTTCACCCCCACATTTAAAAATAATTATTCTTTCCAAGCCTTTCAACATATGATGAAAAAATGAAATTAGTAAATATTACTTTTCACATCAATTTTCTACCTTTCAACCTACTTTTATAGAAAGAATATTTGCTAAAGTAAGCAGTTCTGGAAGACAGTTGCATGATTTATATTTCTTAATTTTTATATAGCATTTCTCCTCTGCAGATATCAGATAGATTAAGTGAATTTTTCTCTCATTTCAGCAAATATCTTGTGACAAGAGATGATGAAGAAAGACATTCACAGGAGTAATATCATTGCAAAAAACTCCATAGTTTTGCTGGAGTCCCTGTAGATTTGCCAGATAAGTATTTGGACAATTTCAGAGGTGTTTGCTCTGCCTGTTTATTAAATCTTTTTTTCTGTTAATTTTGGGACCATTTTTTGTGAGCAATATGGGCTGTGCCCCATGCTCAAATGCCACAAAAGGCAACTCCACTGTCAAGGAGATCTTAGTCCCTCTTTGAACTTCAGGACATGAATAACAGCAATTTCTTTCACTTGCCTTTAGGCAGGAAAAGTTAGCACATTTTACAGAACATCAGCAGTATTTTGAAATATAATAGTTAGGACCTCATGTCATTGAAACACTTGGAAAAGTGCTTAGCTAAGTTTTAAGCATAAAAAAAAGAGTATATAAGGGCCACTACATTTTAAATCTGAACTGAACTATTAAATGAGCACCTTCTTTGAGTGGCAGAGTCAGTTTTCAAACCTATGGCTTCAAATATATTGAATGAAGAAGCAAACAGGGTGGATGTTCAAAGGAACAATTCAGATTACTGAAGACTTTTTCATAAACTACCTATTTTTTTGGGTAAATTAGTATTATTTAGCTTAAGGATTGTAGGTCTATAACTTTTCTTTACAGTCTTGCTGCACCAGGGGAACCTGAGTGTCTTCCCAGGGTTTAACAGCCTTGGAAGCTAGAAGCTGTCCCCTTGTGCTGTTTGTTGCTAGAGCCATCAATCTTTATCAGAGTTGGCAAACATACCATGCCTTTGTGCCACTGTCTGAAATAATATTCTGAACTGATTCAGTAACAGAGCCATTAGGGAAAATTTCTTGGGGACAAAATCAACAGCTTTTTCTCTTCTCCTCATTAATTAATATTGTCACATTCTGCCTGTTAAGATGTTCTTTGAAGGCAATGGAAAAATGGAAAACTGATTTTTGCCTAAGGATATATTAGATCCAAAAGCAATGTATTTCTGCACTTGCAGAGTGTTTCAGTCCTATGGGTCTGTCCACTTGGCTGATTGTAGAGTCAGGAAACTGAAGCATTTTTCCTACACCTTGTCATTGAGTTTATCTATAAATGATCCAAAGAGAGTAAACTTTCCTCATTCTGGGTATCTTTTGTGAAGCAAATCAAATTTGCAAAGTTTTGGGGAAAGCCATAACATGTCCTTAAAATGCCCTTCTGTTTTCATTTATCCTGCTGGTTATGGAATATTTATTAAGGCTGTTTTTCCTGGTGTGATGTGCTTTTTACATAGGCACCAGAAGATATATTATCCCCTCATGTAAGCAATAAAATAAAAGCAATAAAATGGGCAATTGGATATAAAGTTGATGTAAAATTGGATTTTTTTTCCCCTTTTCGCTAGTTTAATTCCTACTTGGTGCTTTATCCCACTCCACTCTGGTGTCCATGTTCCTGCACTCTTTGCTTTAGGGAAACCTGTGGTCCTAACTACAGATAAGGGTGAACTTGGCCATACTATTTTCAAGCAGTGGACAGGTCAGAAGAAAACCGCAGGGCGTGCTACCGCAGAAGCAGCTGTAGTAGGGACTGCTTGTGTGTCTAGTGCTCTAGTTGCAGTTACTGTTTTGGGAATGAATTGGCATAGCAAGAGCTTCACTGAACTATTCAGACAACTATTATTGTCATTTTGTTTTCCCTAACACTAATATTTTGTGCTGAATGTAGTGGATTTTTGAAGACAAGTGTGTAGCAAGGAGCAGAGCTAATTCTCTCTAGTAAGACTCTTGTGTTTGCATCAATCTCCAGCATTCCTAGTGTTTGGCAAAAAAACCCTCCAAAAGTGTATGTTTCTCTCTGCCTAAATATCTGCTTCCATTCTGTCTTTCTTGAAGGATAACATGTTCATTTCTCTTAAGGGTGGAGAAAGACTAATATTTTCTTAAGAATAATTGAGCTCTTGAAGTAATGTTAAACGGCTGCAGACTTTTTTGCAGATGTTCTACTTCTCTTTGATAAAAAGAAAATCAGACAATTGTAAAAGCAAATTTAAACCTCTTCTGCTGAAAAAAGTGTCATGTAAGTGTTCTTGCCATGTCTGCAACAGAAACCTGCACTTACAGTTTGATCATCTCGTCCATCTGGTTTTCTGTTCACACTGGTACACCAAACTCCCTCTGTGTCTCTAGCTCCTGAAGCCTTCTCAGGTTTATGAGGAGATACTTGCTCGAGGTGCATCCAAGAGCTTTCTGGAGATTTTGAGAAAAGCCACTGGGATCCTGTGGGGATGTTACACCGAAAAAAATATCTCTTACCTGCTTTCAGACAACAGATGGAAAGTTGTCAATATTCTCCACTTAAATAAAGCTGCAAAGACCTGCAATAGCAGGGTGAGATTTTAATTAGTAAGAATTTTGACTCCACTTTTATTACTTACTCCTTGAAACCTTAGATGAAAGCACCGTTTCTGAGGTGGCACAAGCGGCTCCTTGAGTTCACTAACTCCTGGGCAGGGGCCTCTTTGCTCTGGACAGAATTGCAGCCCACTGGGTAAAAGATCAAATGTTTTCTTCCTCTCCTGTCAGCCCCATTTCTAAAGCAGAAGATACCACTACTGCTTCTGTGTGCCTGTGTGACACTGTGTCTCTCCTGTAGGAGTAAGGGCTCTGAGTCTTGCAAAGATAACTTCCTGTCTTGTTCCTGTCCCTTCCTCTCTTTCCCACTAGATTTGAGAGGCCCTTACTTTTGCCATGGACTAGATGGCACAATGTCTGTGGGACAGCAGGAATGGGAACAAGTACTGTCAGTCAAAGATGAACTGTCCTGTTCATAAATCACAGCAACCTGATGGGACAGCCCTGTGACCACAAAAAGGTTTTGGAGGGTTGTGTAGCACTGCACACAACCTGCTTTGCCATGACCCTAGATGGGATGTTTCCAGCTCCATACCTAGCCCAGAGTCAGTCCAGCCATCCTCCAGCTAGCTGTGCTCCCTAGTCTTATATGCATGGGAATGAGTCAGGAATCTGTTTGCTCTGCTTTGTTGTAATGAAGCTTTGAGTTCCTGTGAGATGTGACTTTGACCTCAGGTGCAGTGTTGCTATCCAAGTCTCTTTTCCTCTCTGACTGAACTCAATGCATTGCAGTGCAGCTGTAAACATTGGATCCTAATCTAACAATCTTCTCTCAAGCATGTGGAATATTCACACTCTGTCCTTTCCCAGGTTGTTGGAAAACAGGAGTCCAAGTGAGGAAGCTCATCTCTAAAGGCGAGGGTGGGTACAGGCAAAGGGAAAGTGGCTTGGACATAACATTCCTCTTCATGTGTTTGAAGTGGATTTCTTTTCTATAAGCAATTTATCCCAGATTACTTTACAACACTTCTGCTTCCTGTTCTACTGACTTGACACTTTGAGGCCATGCCTGTGAAATAGAATACTCTAATTTTAATGTGTGTTTTCATTTCCTCATAAAAACTGCAATACAGATTTACAGACTTTTTCCTCTCCAGTCTCATTTGTGATACTTTTCCCTAATGGTAGCCAGAAGCCTTACATAAGGCAGTAAAACCCTCCAAGGTTCAGCAACCTTGCTGGTCCTTATTTCCACCCGCTCAGAAACAGCTCAGAAATTGCTCATGCTTACATTTGTCCCACAGGCAGCTAAGCAGGATTTGAGCAGGGAGCTGCTGAGAATGTTGCCAGCTTGCTGAGAGAGCTGCTTGGGCAGTGAGGCTTGGGGGAGTGTGGCAAGGCTGGATGGGGCGCTGAGCCACCTGGTCTAGTGAAGGGGAGGTGGGAACTAGATGGTTTTTAAAGTCCCTTTCCACCCCAACCATTCTATGATTCTGTGATTCTGGAGGAAATCCTGATTCTCACTTTAATTGCAGCTGCTGTTCCTCTCCCTGGGTAGCATGGCTGGTGAATTACTCTGCAGTTCTCTTCTTTACCTAACCCTAGCTCTCTCTCTGAGCATCCTTCTCCAAAGTGAAATTCTTGCTGGAATTTGATGAGGGTTTTTTCCACTGGATTTGCAAGTGTTTGTTCCAAACTATAGCATATTGTACTGTATTGCTATTTATGTTATTATTATATATAATAATGCTATATTCATATATAGTATATTGACAAACTATATTGTATTAATTTCTATTTCTATTTCTATTTCTATTTCTATCTTCCTTTTGACGGCCTTCAAAGCAGATGAACCCAACCCAGACTCTGTTGAGATTTTGAAATATGAAAACCTTAGCTCTTTTAAAGTAAAATACAAGCCTAGGAATTCTAATTGCAGTAATCCAAAGTCACTAAAAACTTCTGAAAAAAAACCCCACCCCTTCCTGTTTCTTCCTTTCTAAGACCTGCAGAAATATTTTTTCTTTATTTACACAAGGCAATCATACAAGAATTTTCATTTGTTGTTTAGTTTCAAGGTAAGCACATTTTTGTGGTGAATACTGTGTGTTTTGTTACCAATGATAAAATACTGTTTATTGTCTTCCTTAGAAAGATTTCTGAATAAGAGTAGTTGCCACTATTCATTTTCCAAATTATAGAGATTTGGAGCATATAACCAAAATAATTATTGTATTAGCCTTCTGGCGTAGGATTAAGAGTTTTTCAGTTTGACTAAATGATTAAAAATACATTTATAGACTATGTTTCAGTTATAGCATATCATAAACAATGTATAGTTTTATTTCTAAAATTGTATATTCTGTTTGTACCTGCAGCAAAATGATTGAAAGAAAAATATAGTTATACATAGCTTCAGTTTTCTTGGACCTCATTTGACAGAAAACTCATAGAATACGCTTTTTTACCATGTATCACTTAGAGTGTTGACAATAATTTTCAGACCTAAAGGGTACAGTCCCTGAATCAGAAATAGTTCTTGCAATTTAGCCTGAGCCCTGAAATTGATAGTAGTTCGATTTAATGGTGACCAGGAAAAGGATATATTGATTATCAGCTGTGGGGGCAGCCACCTCTGGGAGGAGGGGCAGGCTACATGGGAATAATAATTTCTAGAGCTCTTCCAACAATCTCCTTGGTTTTAGTGCTTGGAAGCTGAACTAATTTTGGTCCTATCAGTCTGTTCTGAATATTCAGTGAATTTATAGCGTGGCTGTTACAGGGAGACGCGTTGCAGTTTACTCGGACTCCTCAAAGTGGCGACAGCTGCAAACTGCTGACAGCCAATTAATCAAGTGGATAATTAAGAGGGTCATTCAGACTGACTCTCAGCCTTTTAGTCCTGATAGATCCTCACTGTTTCAGTTGTCAGTTGCAGAGATGTAAAAGTCTGTGCATCACTGTTATAGAAACCAATGGTTTTTTTATCTCTGAGGGTTATTTTGCTGAGATTGGCAGCTGTAATTGTTTGGAACCATAGATTTGAAGGCATAACTAAGAGATTTATAATTAGAACAATTGCTGAAGTTTTCAAGTCAGTGAAATTACGGAGAGTGAAGCCTTTTGCCATGAAGTATTGAACATTTATGTTAGAAATCAACCTAGACAGCATCCAGACTTCATGTGAGTAGGAAATGGAAAATGAGCAGTTTGCTGGGCAAGAAAGTGGTCAGCTGGACAAGAAATTAAGAGAAGCTTAGAAAAACCAACACATTTTATTTTCTGTGAGAAAAACTTGTTTCCAAGTCCTTAGTGCTAAATTTATTACCCTGTCTTCCAGATGACAATGTAATAGATGTTCCCTTCCTCTTTGCTGCATGCGTTTTCAGTGCTGACAGCCCATGAAACTCCCTCCCTTTCTCTTTGTAGCCTGTATGATTAGGGTATCAATTTACCGTGCGTTTTTCTCCATGCTCATCTTTTGCGACCCTACCTTCTCTTTCACAGGTGGAATCAACTCTTCTCTTGCTGTCATTCCCCTTGGATCTGTTGGTGGGAAGTGCGCTTTCCTTTTCCTGACCTTAACTGAGGAAAGATGTTCACCAGTTCACTGTTCAGTACAAAGGAAATCAAACACAAGAAGTGGACCTATTTTGCATTTTCTCTGGAAGTAAAGCTGATGCCAGGATTTTCATTTTCTCTCTCCTTTCCCACATTGCATTTTACGATCTCCTCACTGCACTGTCCTCTACCAAATCTATCTGAGATAGATAGAGGAAAAATAATTTTGCAGTGAGAAATTTATCTATTTATTTATAGTTAGAGAAAATAGTCAAATTTCTGTGATTAGAACTGGGTGTGTAGAAATGGATATCTAACATGCAGAGAGGGGAGAGGAAGCACATCAGGTACTTTTATAATTGCCTTTAAACTGCGTGCTAACAAAAAATGTTACCTCTAGATAAGAAATCCTGCCTAAGAGGAGGGTGGACTAGTTTAGCACAAGCCCGAATTAAATATCCAATATACTTGGAGCTCTAGGACAAAAATAAGATGTTGTTTAATTCATTAAAGACTATACTCCCCTGGCTGAGGCACAGTGAAAAAAAGATGACAGAGAAATTAATTAGGAAGTGAGAGATCTTAGAAAATAACAAAAATGCTTCTTAAAGAAGATGTGGAATATGTTAATGAAGTGTTGACCCCTGCTGGCACTTTTGTAAGACACATCATGTCATGTGGAAAAACACCAATCTGCATGCTGGGTGGGAGTTTGCGAGTAAGGCTCTCCTGCCACTGCAGGGGCTACCAGCTCCTTGATCCCAAGATGCAGAACAAGTAAGAACAGCCCCTAACAAACCCAACAAAAACAAACCAAAAAAAGTATCATAAAATAGTTATTGTCATAAAAAGATTCATTACATCGAAATACCATTTTAGTCAACACAAACTGTTCATTCTGAGGATAGTTGACTGCACAGCAGCCTAATTGCCTCCTGGTTTCTTTGCCTGCTCTAAACACAGCAGGTTCCTGGCATCCATTATCTTTGGGGTGAGAGGCACACACATTTACAAGTAAATACACATTAATTTGTAACAAAACACAACTTTTTTTGGCCTCGCATTACTCCTACACTTTGCAGGCTGAATTCCTCAAAGCTGGAAGTACCCCATGCCACGGCATTAGCCCTTTTCTCACCTGCCCTGTGTAATTTCAGCATGTGCTGTGAGAACAATGTCTGTGTACAGACTCCTGAGCTCTTCACAGAGCAGATTCTCCTCTTTGACTTTGCCTTGCTGTACCCAGATAACGGCACTTCTAGCCATTGCCTAGGATTTTTTGGCAATGAAAACCCTTAAAAAAGTAATAATCATTATAAAGACTATTATTGTCTCAATCATAGCTTAGATAGAATCCAAAAGATGGCTATGAGTAGTGAAGGACTCTGTGAGCCTCATGTCTGAGAGGAGTACAGCAAATTTCATAATTTTCTGAAAGACTAAAACCAAAGCAGTTAGGTTGTGAGCAAACCTGAATAACTCTGCTAAAAAATTTGGATGCATAGAAGTGTTTTCTGGATTCTTTAGAGACATTTCTAACTCAAACAAAGAAAAACAGAACAACACAAGTTTTGTCAACATTGTTTTCATGCAGCCAAATTGTCTCTAAACAGAAGTAATGCTAGTGGGATTTGAAAGATTTCTAGACTGGCTTTTTTAATATAGCAAACAGGCTCTATTTGGAGCCCATGTGTTTTCAAAGTTAGATGAATTCAAATGTGCTAACTCCTCTATGTTCAGTTACAGTTGGATTGTCAGAAAAATTATAACCTTCCAAATCCCTCTGTATCTCGCTCAGTGGGGTTTTCTCAGTTCTCAGCTTTAGGGAGGTTACTTATGACTTCTGCTTGGGCTCTGATGCTCTTTTTATGAAACCCTTCCAAGCTTATGAAAGAAAGTAACCCCACAACACGTAATATGCTGCCCCACAGCACACATTTTAGAATAAGAAAAGCTAGAAAAATTGTTTGCAATAGAGTTTCCTTCTTGTTTTGTGGTGCTGTAATTAAAGGGGCAAATACCACCTCTAGACAAACTTGTAGCTTTGCAGGGATTTAATATATATCCCCAGATTTTTTTTTTCTTTTTCTTTCTCTCTCTCTCTCTTTTTTTTTTTTTTTTTTTTTTTTTTTTTTTTTTTTTTTTTTTTTTTTTTTTTTTTTTTTTTT